>OMNZ01034011.1:3862-17784 GCA_900303255.1 Lesueurigobius sanzi | reverse complement strand
TGGTTGAAGCTAGTATTAGCATACTGCTAAATGCAGTATTGTACGCAGTGATCAAACATAGTATTATGGAGTGTAAAACTAACCCAATACATGAATACTATTGATTAATTGTTTGTGTAGGTTCTCAGTCGTACAGGAGTTGTCCATCGTAGGCAGAAATTCTTCAGTCTTCATCTGTACTCTGTAGTTGAAATGTAGGACGTTTCGATCTTACTCCAAAGATCGTCATCAGCTACTGAAGGTCTGGACACGCTGTGGGTTTATAAAGCTAGTGAACCAGCAGGAGGAGTCAGCCTCTAGGCCCTCCTCTCTTAGTGCTAAAGGTAAAGTACTTAACGAGGGTCCATTGTCTCCCTGAGCTCCTCTCTAAGTCGTTGATACTGCTTATGGCCCTGCTGCTCCCAGGAGAACAGGCTCATTTACATGACAACGAGTAGGTTTCGCTCTGAGGTTGTTATGGCCCTTTGGTTTTGGTCTCAGTAAGCTATCATAAATGGAATCCAGCTGGTAGCGCAGGCCTCCATTGCGGTTTATGGCTGGATTTTTGTTAAAAAAGAAAATCCAGCCATAAACCGCAATGGAGGCCTGCGCTACAATGGACCCTCGTTAAGTACTTTACCTTTAGCACTAAGAGAGGAGGGGCCTAGAGGCTGACTCCTCCTGCTGGTTCACTAGCTTTATAAACCCACAGCGTGTCCAGACCTTCAGTAGCTGATGACGATCTTTGGAGTAAGATCGAAACGTCCTACATTTCAACTACAGAGTACAGATGAAGACTGAAGAATTTCTGCCTATTGATTAATTGCTTTCAAATAATACAGCATGTCCATATTCACTTAGGAGAAAATATTGGTTCGGTATCGGATATTTGGAATAGATTCCCGATATTGTATTTAGCTCCGTATCAGTATCCGATTGGTGCATGAGAGTAAAAGTATATGCTTGACCCCAATACTGGCTAGTAAAGGAAAACTTCTGCCAATGGAATAATACTTTTTGCATTTAAAATAAGTCAAAACAACTTATTTGCAGTACAATGAGATTCATTGTCTAAATTTTAAGTGCAAGATGTATTATTTTCTTAGTCTAAGTGCTATAAGACTTATTCCATTAGTAGATACTTATCTGCTCAAATTCAGGGCAGATTTAATTATTCCAAGAAAATTTGACCTAGTTTAAGATCTCTTTCTCTTTGCAGTGTTCTTCCCATCGACATGCCCACGATCATACCTTGCAGTCAGCCACGGCGTCAGAGAGGAGGTAAACCCTGTGCTGTGAATGGCTCCCCTCTGCGCACTGTCGACACAAAGGCTGCAGGTCGTCCAAACAGAAGACGCTCGGGGCTTCACCGTGTTCCCGGCAGAGCTCTGAGGGGTCATCGCCAGGGGCAGGAGGCACACGGGCCATGGTGCATCCACGGAGTCCCACAGGCTCTGCTCCGTCTGAAGGAGAACGGGTACATGTAAAGGGAGGTCAGCATGTGTGTGTGTGTGTGTGCATGGCTGTAGCATATGTACAGTGGACATATCTCGAAGCATTGCAGTTCGAGAGATCTGCTTACAGTCTCCATTTCAAACTTGACTGCCAGAAAGGGCCATACATCACGCACAGGACAGAGTTGACTTTTACGACGCTGTAACTTTGAGTCTCGGAGGCGAATCCAAGCCCACGCCTTCACTTGTCAAAACCTTCCTCTCTGGGAAAAGTGGTGCTTCATAAAACGCAAATGAAGAATATTTACGTAGAAGTGTTGATGGAGATGTAATGGGTGTATACAGTATCCGGAGTGGGACTTTGGTGAGTGAAGTGTTAGCAGAGCATGTACAGTATGTCAGACATGTTAGAAGTATTTGGTTTCGATGGCTGTGAATAGAAAACGATTAACTATGTCATGTGAGACCTACACATGGCTGCAAGTGTGTAATTAGTACGTTTCATACAGAGTATTAAGGGGAGACACTACAGGCAAAAGTCTCTCACCCGGAAACAAATGGCCAAATCTTCCCGATAAGGTGTTTAATTGTAGGCAAAGATTCTTCAGTCTTCATCTGTACTCTGTAGTTGAAGTGTAGGACGTTTCGATCTTAGTCCAAAGATCGTCATCAGCTTAATAACGACTTTCGTGGGTCTCTTAAGAGTAAACCAGAAGGAGGAGTTAACTTCTAAGTCCCTCCTCTCTTGGTACTAAACATCTTATATATATTCATGCTTAATATGGCTCATTACCTCTCTATTGTCTCACTCTGGGCTAAGTTCTAAGGTTGTTGACACTCCCCTATTGCCCTGCTGCTCCCAGTAGTCCAGGCTCGTTAGCATGACAGTGGAGATGGTTTCACTCTCAGGTTGTTATTGTTAATAGGTTTCTGTCTCAGTAGGTTTTTATAGACTGGATCCAACTTGAACCTGAGTCCTCCATTGCGATTCACAGCTGGATTTTTTTTTTTAAACAAATATGGCCTCTACACCTCTCTCAAACCATCTACTTTCTTACGATAAAACCTTAACGTATTTAGAGAGTGGGGCGGGGCAAGACCGTGAAGTATTTTATATGAGATAGCAGTTTTTGAAATTGATGAAATTTAGAAAATGTAGCATTTTATATTTTTCCCAGATACTTGAACGCCTCAACAAGATCAAGCTCTGTGTCTCCAAGGAACACATTGGACCGATCCATCTAAACAATGGATAGAGCCAGGTTTAAAGCAATTGTTTTATTTTGTTGATATTACTTACAAAGATTTGTTCAAAGGGGATTTTGAATTTAAGTTTTTGAATAAACTAGGTAGTCAATATAATGTATCTGTCAAAAAATGTAATTTTGCCTTGTCTTTTAGCGTTCAAAACTCAATGAGCCAGGCTAGGACTTATATATTGAAAAATCCCTCTGAACATAATTTTTTTTTTAACCTTCTGCCTATTAGAAATGCTCATTTCATACAATTACAATGGACAACAAGCCAACCTATTGTTTGATAAATCCAGATTTTTAGTCGTGCAACGACTTGGCACGACAGCTGTGAAAAGACACATTTTGGCAGTGAGTTGATGTTGGTAATGCAGCCTCAGCACATGTTTGCATGGCCCAGGTCCAGAGTGTTGAGAGGATGAAGTACGAGCTAAGACTTGGTGCACTTTAGGATTCCTCTTTTACAGCTTTTACAGCAGCCGTCGGCCCATTGCTCTTCAATAACTGTCAATGAACACAATGCATCTGTCAGGCGCGGGGCAACTTTAAACACATAAAACACTGGCTGTGAGGGATCCCAACAAAATATGCAGTAGTTACTCAAGCCATTTAGGCCATAGGGCATACAGTTGATGGAAATGGTAGTGGATTATTTTGTACAAAAGAGATTTAGTAATGACATCAAGGATAGTGTGCAACAGGGCTTTGCTCTCAAACTTATAACATAATCTAAGTAGGGCTTGATTGATTGATTGATGAACAAAAATCGGTAGGGGAGACTGGGGATGATTGTTTGAGCTATGATTCTCTAACTTTTACACAAAATACCTACATCTGTTAGCTACAAATGACAGCTCATAAGACTCCTATTTGCAACACAAAGACCACGAGAAAGTATAAATACAGTAAGCATGTGGCCCTCACTCAGCCAATGGATGGCTTCTCCAAATGGACAATAATCCTGAACACACCTCAAAATCAACAATGGGCCATTTCTAGAGGTGCCGCCTGAAGGTTTTCTCATGACCTACACACTCTCTCCTGACAGAAACATCACCGGAAATCTGTTCATAGACTTTCAAAGAGCAGTGTGTTCAACAGCACAGAAACCGTTCAGTTCTGGAAGACTTTTTTTTTAAATGAAAAATGGCCAAAAATCCCTCAAACTAGAATTGACAAACTATCAGCAGCCCTGGGGGCTACTACTCTGCAGAGTGTGTAAACTTTTTTGACATGTTAAAAAAAAAAAAAAAATATATATATATATATATACAGTATATATATATATATATATCGGTTTCATATAGCGCTTTCTGGACACTCAAAGACGCTTTACATGGCATTATTCTTTCACTCCAGACTCAGTGGTGATAAGCTACTATTGTAGCCACAGCTGCCCAGGGGTAGACTGACAGAAGCGAGGCTGCCAATTTGCGCCATTGGCCCTTCCGACCACCGCCAAGCAATCACTCTCACACTACATTCATACGGGCTGTGGGAGAAGTGTCTTGCCCATGGACACAACGACAGTCTGCCGCTGCAGGAGCCGGGATTCGAACCCCCGACCTTCCGATCATGAGACGGCCCGCTCTACCATCTGCGCCACTGTC
Source organism: Lesueurigobius sanzi (assembly GCA_900303255.1). Lineage (NCBI taxonomy): Eukaryota > Metazoa > Chordata > Actinopteri > Gobiiformes > Gobiidae > Lesueurigobius > Lesueurigobius sanzi. The sequence goes on along the minus strand of OMNZ01034011.1, from coordinate 13,488 downwards.
GTTAAGGGAATGCCTCATCTGTAACTTCATGCCTTTGTAGGCAACATTTCTTCAGTCTTCATCTGTACTCTGTAGTTGCAGTGTAGGACGTTTCGATCTTAGTCCAAAGATCGTCATCAGCTACTAAAGACTTGAGCACGCTGTGGGTCTCTTAACCCATTTAGGCCTAAAACGCCTGAAAAAAATGCCTGTAAAACCTATGGACCGATTCAGACTCTCCCGCCACCTCTATCCTGATGCATTTCATTGGCCCAGGGGCCGATGATTGGTGCAAAAAAACCTTTATACCTAAAAATGACATATGCGCTTTCCAGGCTTCAATGGTAGAAATGCGGTAATGCTTTCCAGGCCTAAATGGGTTAAGAGTAAACAAGAAGGAGGAGTAACTTCTAAGTCCCTCCTCTAAAAGTACCAACATCTAGCCTATTCATACTTAATATGGCTCGTTATCGCTCTACTGTCTCACTCTGGGCTAACTTCTAAGTCTATTGAAACTCCCCTATGGCCCTGCTGCTCCCTGTAGTCCAGGGTCATTAGCATGACAGTTGAGATGGTTTCACTCTCAGGTTGTTATAGGTGTCAGTCTCAGTAAGTTGTCATCAACTGGGTCCAATTTATAACGGAGACCTCCATTGCGGTTCATAGCTGGATTTTCTTTTTTAACAAATATGGACTCTACACCTCTCTCAAACCATACTTTCTCTCTCTCCAACTATCTACTTCTTTTTTTCCGATAAAACCTTAACCTCACTGTCCTCAAATGAGTGTTTGGTGGCTTTGAGATGGAGATGCACAGCTGACTGAGGACCGTTACCACTAGAATTACCTCTTCGGTGATGCCTTTGGAAGTCCATTTGAGCCCTGGCTTCTTTATTCATGATAATAGACATTTTCATCATCTTAACTTATTGGTACAACTGTATAATGATATTTGAGCTAGAAATAAAAATAACTTACAGGATGAACCCCCCCCCCAAAGACTAATTTGCCATTATGACATTATGAAGTATAAACTATAAATACCCATTCAGCTTTTTATTACCCAATGCCCATTTGCACATACATATAGTAAATGCCCTGAACTAGACAAACACAAAACTGTAAATGTGAGCTCACAGACAGAGACAGAGCGTTAGATAATCTGCACTCAATCCTCTTTCATCAGTCAATGTAACAGTTCATCATTTTTTTTTTTGTGTCAGTGAAGTATTTGCCGAGATACGCTGAGGCCGTGCGTGAGGAGACATGTCCGGATCAAGGCAAGGTGTAAAAAGGCACATAATACTTCTTTATGAATAGATTATAGCCCAAAGCTTTCTCGAGAAATAAACTGAACACAGAGCAAAAGCCACATGATATTTGTCGTGCCTGGCCCATTGGCTTCCTGTTGATTTTCCTTTTTGAGCAGACCTCATTTAGCTCCATTTGCGCTGTACACAAACGCCTCACTGTCCAGCGCTCACCTCTGACACCACGTTTGAGCCAATGACACCATTATTCCTGGCTTGTTATTTCTGTGCTGCTACACTCCATAGATTTTGCCCATTTGGACCTTTGATTGTCACATTCGTCGCTGGAAACCTTCAGCCAATCACCTTGAAACTGTCATGTATTCAGACCGGGTTGTCAGGTTATTAGGCTATACGCGGACACATGTGGATCAAAATGACATGTACTGTATGTGAGTATGTGACTCCCTTCCTGTCTAGAGCAGAGGTTCCAAAACGATCCCCAAAATAAACATGCAAGCAATTCGGGACCCCCGCTTTAAAATGTTTTTGAATGTTTATAATAATACCAAGAAGCAAAACCTTTTTGCATGGTGTGTTTCACAATTTGACCTTCCTTCGCACATACTACAGTGCAAATTAATACAACCCCTTTAAAAAGTAGCATTTTAAATAATATCTCAATGAAAACAAAATCTCTAAAATGTTGAGGAGACTAAGTTAATATCTGGCTAACTCATAACATGAAAACACGGTTAATTATATAACTTTGAGCACAATCACATTTAGCTTTACTCAAGTCAGGATCATGAAAAAATGTATACACCCCACTAGAATTCTCTGGAGCAAAGCAAACTTTTAGACTACAACCACATGTGAGACTAATTATACACCACACGGGTGACCAGCAGACGTTTGACGAAAAAAGGGTGTTACTGAAGATCATATCTGCTTGTATATTTATTTATTTATTTATGTGGGTAGACAGAGGTGGTGGGAGTGCTGCACTTGGTCAAGGAATGTAGATAAAATGGCTAAAATATCGTCCGATCAGGTGCTCTTCAAGGAAACAAAATTAAATAGGAGACAGGTTACCGACCTTACATGGTCTTCATCAGGTTTAGTGTCACTAAATCTGATGAAGACCATGTGAGGTCGAAATGCGTTGTCCCTCTTTTGAATAAAGGACTTTTATTCCACTCCACCTGAGTGCCCCTGAAAAATGTAAAAAAGATGTAACTGCAGCATCTCACAGAGACGTCCAGGTCGTCCACAGAAGTTAACACACAGGAGCGTCTTCTGATGAGAAGGGTTGAAGAGAATCATCATGCACGTTCACTGCAGTGATCCAAAGAAGTGGAAAGCCAAAATGGGCTTATAATGTCCTGTGACAACATTTGGTCATACAGTGCATCATAATGGCATGATGAGTGCAGTCCTCTCCTAAAGCCCGGGCACAAAAAGTTGAAGAGTTGTTGACAAAGTTGAAGATACTGGGACTCTATACTATTTATTTATTTATTTGACAGGGACACTGCACAACAAATGTGTTGCACAAACCAGAGATAGCTACAAGCTCATTTTCATCTGTAGTCCCTCTGTAGTACTCTGAGTGATGAGACCAAGATGAATGTTTTTGGAACTGATGGACTCAAAACTGTATGGTGTCGCAAAGGTGAGGACTACAAAGAATAATGCACAGCTTACAGTGAAGCATTGAGCTCCCCGACACCAGCAGATCCCCCAGGTGGTGGCAGTGCCCCATATAAGGACACTGCCACCACCTGCTGGTGCTGCTGGTGTCGGGGAGCTGTATTTCATTGAATCATCATGAATTCACAGAAATATATGGTCTATACTGAAAGAGAAGATGCTCCATCACTCTGTGCTCTTGGTCGTCATGCAGTTTTCCACTATGACATGATCCTAAACACATCTCTAAGGCCACTGTTGAATGTCTGAAGAAGAACAGGTGAAAGTAATTCAGTGCCAAGTTTGTCTCCTGATCTGAACCCAATTGAACATCTGTGGGGGATTCTGAAGAGACACGCTGAGCATCACTCTCCATCCAGCACCAGTCTGTAGAGCAGAGGGTCCCAACCTTTTTTGCCTAGCGTACCCCTTGGGAGTACCCCCTGCCTTGATGGGGTTGTTGATTAGTTAGAAAGTGAATGACTAAAACTCCTAATTATCAGTAGTAAACAAAAAAAAGACAACTAAATACGCTGAAATTCTCACTCTTTACAGTTACATGTTTTTTTAAGCTTTTCTTTGACTATAATAATCAAAAATACAATTGGTTTAATCTTTTTTTTTCCCCTCCTGAAATTAACTCAAGTACCCCCTGCTAACCTCTCGCGTACCCCTAGGGGTCCCCATACCCCTGGTTGGGAAACATTGCTCTAGAGGTCATTGTTGAAGAATGGAAAAGGATGAATATTGCAAAAATGTTGCTAACTTGTCCATTCCATGCTTAGTAGACTTGGTGTCATAAAAAAGTAGTAGTTTTTGTTGTTGGGTGTACTCATTTCTGCACAACCCTGATTTGAGTAAAACTGAATTTATTGTTCTCCTTACTTTCATAATAATATTAGCCATACTGTATGTTATATTAGCTTAGTCTTGTCGACATTTTTGTGATTCATTTTCTTTTCATTGAGATATTGTTTAAAATGTAACTTTTTGAATGAGGTGTACTCATTTTTGCTGTGCACTATATATCCATCCATCCATTTTCTTCCGCTTTATCCGGGCCAGGTCGCGGAGGCAACAGTCTGAGCAGAGATGGCCAGACTTCCAGACTTGAGTGAGTGGTGTTGTCCATGATGGATGTGAACTTGGCCAACCTCTCACTCGCCTCCTCCACAGAGTCCAGAAATACAACTATAAAGCTGAAATCATGACCATTTAAACTGACTGCATAGAAAAGGTAATATAGATTTTTCTTAATATATACATTCACCCTTTATTTGAGTAAATAAAAGGCACTAAGCTTGATTTTTTTTTAAAATAAATACAACTAATGGAAGGGAGCGAGTAAATAGATAGCTGTGGTCCAAACAGGGCTGGGCGATATGGCCAAAAAATCTTATCATGATTTTCTTTAGTATAAATCATGATTTCGATTTTTATCACAATTCATGTATATAATTAGCCTGGGAATACCCATGCTGCTCGCGCTCGAATCTTTTCGAACTGCTACACAGCCTGGAAACCATGGCCTAAATCTTCGCAGGGATTTGGGGACCAATCACAGCACGGGGAGGGACGGCAAGACGATGACGCGTACTAAAGGACAGACTGGATTAGCTGAGGCTCATATGTCATCGAGTACAATTGATACGATTGGCTCTGGGCTACTGCAGATGCATATGATAGACATTTGTGGCGCCCAATAAACGGCTACGGACAATCATAAACCACACCTCTCCTACAAGAAAATGAACGGGTGATTCCCAGACTAAATATTCACTTGTGATATTGAGTCTGGTGCTAGCCAGGCTAGTATATAATGTATTTTAAAGGCGACTAAAGCCATCTGCTTCTTCTTGGGTTTAGACCTGGTGTTGTAGTGGTTTAGTCATGGTTAAGACCTGTTTTAGTCTAGGTTTCGGTCCAGAGTTTTGACATGCTTCATGGTTTAGTCCTGGTTTAATCCTGGTTCAGTCTGTGATATTGTCCAGGTTTAGACCTGCACCCAGTTCTTCGGTTTATACCTGGTTTAGTCCTTTTTAGTTTGGTCCTGGTTAAGACCTTGATTTCAGTCTCTGCTTTAGTCTGGTTTTCTTCTTAGTTTAGTCCTGGTTTAATCCAGATTCAGTCTGTGATATTGTCCGATTTTAGACCTGATTTAGACCTCATTTTCTCCTGGTTTGTTCTGGTTTAATCATTAAAACCACTGAATCACGATACGACGATGTTCCCAATGAAGCAGATCGTCATGTAGGCCAGATCACGATTCGATTCCTATCATCATATTGCCCAGCCCAAGTCCAAACTCATTCCTAACTTTCTGAACGCATTTCTAAAATCCAATTCCACAGAGATGAGTTTATAAGCACATTTCACAACTTTTTAGGCTCACAGTCACAAAAATGCATGCAATCAATCCTGCAAACTCATTGAATTGACAAACAGACTTAATATTTAAATATACTGTATAGTATTACAGTATTTCCACAAATGTCTGACATTACAATACCCTAAAGGAGGGCAAACCTAATTTCAGTCTTTTACTACATATATTACTCTGTAATACATGTAGGCCTAACTAAATTTTGTTACATTCAGGAGAGAAAATATTGTGGTAATATTGAGGCCCATTAGTGAAAATCCCGGTATTGCTTACTGATGTATTACAGTAAATAACATTTGCACTGGTAGAGATATGAAGCACAATAAAACAATATAGTTTAAGTACAGTACTTAAGTAAATGTACTTCATGACTGCCCATCACTGCATACAATAGAGGCAGAGTGGATGATACAATCGGCTACACTCTCCACGTAACGTAAGGCAGTGAGACACATGTTCCCTCAGTGGTGCTGAAGAATACAGCACCACTAATGAGTCATGAAGGAGGTAATAACCATGTTCACTAAATTACCGGGCTATTACTTCCACACAGCGTTGATTATTCACTCTAATTTTATTGTCAGACAGGAAATAATTACAGAATATTGTGCCTTATTATGGATTTTTACACCATTCAAATTAACTAATGAACTAATATCAGATTGGTGTTCAAGAGGCTCCAGAACAAGCTGACTGTGTGAGTTTCAAAGTGGTGCAAATAAAGATCGTCCTGGTCAATACAAGAAGGAGCGTGCAACTGTGTGGACGCAGACTGAACTTAAGGCGAGACGCATTTTAAGTTTTCATATGAATTTAATGTAAAAATGTCCAAAAAATTCCAATATCATCCAGCTGCAACCAAAAAGAGGTGTTCCAGCTCATACGCAAGAATGCCCTTAACACAAACATCAGATCTTAAAAAAACACTTCAAAATAAGAGTTGGAACCTATATATATAAAAAAACGATTTTCTAATACTCTAATAAACATGACTTTTGTTGAATCTATAGGTCATGGAGTCCATGGAGTTAACCTTTTAGATGATAAAAGCAACAAAAAAATAATTAGAGCCTCGACATAGAATTCTAAAATAGTTCAGCCTAAATGCGTAGCTTACTGAATTCATATTTCACTAACATCAACTGGAATAAAACCTGGAGCCTGCCTTTTAAATATTGCATAAATAATAAAACAAGATGAATACATTTAAAAATACTACATAAATATTATCCAGCTAACAAATCAATCTCCAAATTTATCCACCATTTATCCAGTTTTTGCCAAGCAGCCACTGAAATAATTATCCACCTCCTCTTAAGTTAAGCAGTGGAAAAGACATCTTAACAACGTGCTTTCTGATAGGTTGGTGGAAAATCACAGGAACTCCCATTAGGGTGTTCTGGTAATCCACCAGGAACGCCTCTGCTGCAGCCCGACCCTTCTCAAAAAATTGTCTATCTGCAGCAAAACCTAAATCATAGATAAAGCCAGATTTAAATTGTGTTGATATATTAGTTACAAAGGTTTGTCCAGAGGGCATTTTGAATACGGTTTTTGAATAAACTAGTTATTAGTGAATACATCTCAAAACTCAATGGATCAAGCAACAAATTAAATACTGACACATCCCTGTGAACAAAGTCTTGTACAAACAAAACAGTTTGGAGTCTGTTGGAGATGTATTTTGAGAAAATGGTCATAAAAATAACAATTTTCCATAGAGTTCAATGGAGAAATGTTGAATCAGAGCAATTATGGTAAAGATGTAGTAATTTATTTGTTTCCAACTGAAAGTATATGTTAATAAAAGAGCAAACTGGCCCAAAACCTGAAAATTGAAAAAATGCGTTTCGCCTGCAGTGTCTCCCCATAAGAACGTACGCATTTGCCCTGATTAGAATCTGCTTATTTCCAGTGTTGGGAGTAACTCATTACAAAAGTAACTAGTTACAGAAATATATGACTTTTTTCAGTAACTGGAGAATATAATATATTACTTAAACAAAATACAGTAATATATTGGTCATTACAATTGAAGTAACTCAAGTTACTTCAAGTTACAAGTGCAGCTCCTCCCAATTAAGATGCAGCACCAAATCAAGTTGGATACTGGTGTAGAAGTGACTTGTAGCTAATTTCGTCAAAACAAAACAAGAGAGAATGGAGCCGACTGAGGAAAAGGAAATCTTTGATTACACTTTAGCTCTGTGGCTTTATTCTCCCTTTTTTCAGTTTATGTCTTGCTAAAAGTGACTCAAAAGTAACTCAAAGTAGTGTAACTCAGTTACATTTTTGAGACAGTAATATGTAATACAAACATGTTACATTTTTAAAGCTGTAACTAGTAACATAGAATATATTACATTTTTTAAGTAACTTGCCCAACACTGCTTATTTGTAAAGGTACATTTTAGAAGTCCAGAAGTCCTGCCAGAGGGGGACAGTCCACTGGATGCCTGCACACGCCCTTATTGGCTTCATGGATTACAGCAGGAGCCTTCTTAAAGGGGAAGGCACAAGGCAGGGGAAGGCCTTATGACGCTCGTTGGAGCCTTTGTGTATAGAAAGTATTTTAATCGGTGTAGTCCATATGCAAACATGTCACTATACAGTGAGCCCGTGAAAGTGGAGAAAGGGGCTGTATGTGGATGAGAGACGAGTTCAGTCAAGCTCCACACGTCCCGCCCTTTAATGCAGCCAGCTCCTCCGCCATGTAACCACTGTCGGCGTAACACAACAGCGGTGCCCCCCCCTGCATGAGCGCGTCCATCCCGGTGCGCCCTTGTCTGCCCGCCGCGCTCCCGCTGTCCCTCCCCTGCCATGCCCCGGGTCACCTCTCTGCTGCTTGCCCTGCAGTGTGTCCTCCTGTCCGGCCCGAGCAGGGGCTATTTCCCCGAGGAGCGCTGGAGCCCGGAGTCTCCGCTCCTCGCTCCTCGGGTTGTCATCGCCCTGGTCTGCCGCAACTCTGCGCACTCTCTGCCGCTCTTCCTGGGCACCATTGAGCGACTGAACTACCCCAAGGATCGCATCGCTCTGTGGTAGGTCCCTTGAATTTGCTTTAACTTGCTTTTAACTAGAGAGGAAGTGATTCTGTCGGACACGTACAGTGATCTTGCGCGTGCGATTTGTAGCCTTGACCAGGTGGGGGCGCTGTGTAACAATCTCATCACTCGGGGAGAAACTCGGAACAGATATGCGCATCTGTTTGTGCTGGGGAATCGTTCAAGTTCGTAACGATGGCTTGGCAGAAGAAAGGGTTAAAATGTGTTATTCAGTTTCGCAGAGCTGAATGCCTTCTTTCACCCACATCTGCCCCATCGGCTCTCCGCCCCATTCCTCTGCCCCTCTCCTTCCCCTCCTCTCCACATCTTCCTATTTCCATTGGCTGCCGCGGAACAAACGGCCACGCTTTTATGACATATTTCCAAGCCAACACACAGGACTCCTTCAAACGGAGAAATGGGGGCATGGGGGGCCCGACATCGCAGGTATAACACAGTGCAGAGAGTCTATCTATTAAACACCTCTGCGGGACTGTCTAATCTCCCCCTGGGCTCGGTTTCTCACTGTCACCCAGCCCCCAGCTTTTTCTAGATGATTCTCTCTCACTTCCTCATCTGAGAGTCTGTGCCAGAGTCAGGATGTGGGTTTCAGATCGAAATCAATTGTATAATACATGCCTCTGCAGGTTGTACATTGGTTTGCTGATGACCAGTGTAATGTTGATTTATTCATAATGACAAAAAACATATTTCATGATGTAAAAGTGTAAAGACATTGTATCCAGTCAGAAAGCAGAATGAGCCCTTAACACTTTGGGTCTGTAGTATATTTTCAAAACCAACGCCACATCCTACAAACAAGCTTTAAAATATAACTTCAAAATATAGCTTAAGGCAATGGTTTTAGTAGCACGTCGGCTTATCCTAAACATCATTAGTTTCTGTTGAGTTGCTCTGTGTTCCAGCCTTTTCAACCATAATTGCGTATACTTTTCCCCTGCCAGCAGCGAGATTCAATACTGTGGATGCTTCCTGCTCACATAGCAGCATGAAAGTAACTATGCCCATATGGCAGCTGTGGCCAGTGCTGCATAGCTGCTTTCATCTTCAGCACACTGGATCTGTTTTCTTTCAGGGGCACAAAAAGTGTAGATTTGCAACTCTCTGGCCCCTATGGACGATGTAGAGTATACAGGGTTTCCGCGGGGCATTAAAAGTCATTAAATGAATTGTGCCAAAAATTAGGCCTTAAATGTCATTAAAAAGCATTAAATATAATTCAAACTGGCATTAAATCAAAAGTTCTTGGAGAATAATGAA
>OMNZ01033998.1:7514-21553 GCA_900303255.1 Lesueurigobius sanzi | reverse complement strand
GGTTCACTGGCTTTATAAACCCACAGCGTGCTCCAGGCCTTCAGTAGCTGATGACGATCTTTGGAGTAAGATCGACACGTCCTACACTTCAACTACAGAGTACAGATGAAGACTGAAGAATTTTTGCCTACCTCTATGTAACAAAGCATCTGTAAAAGGCGCTATATAGAATGGGTCGTCTTGTAACTGGAGGGTTAGCGGTTCGAATCCCGCAGGTGCACACTGTTATAGTGTCCTTGGGCAAGACTCTTCATCCACCAGTGTCTTGCCAGTGTCTGTGTACACAGGTGTATGAGTGAGAGTGTCAGTGGATGAGTCTGTGAAAAGGGAGGAACTTTAGAAAAACAAATTATTTTTATTCATGTATTTTACATCAAAGTACAGGCAAGGACAGTCCATTATAGGCATTCTATTAAATTAGTAATACATTTAAACTCGGAGACTATCGTGCAGATCAGAAAGAAGCAGAATTTCTTCTCGTTGTCGCTAAATTGTTTCACTACAGCTGAACAAGTGAAGAGTTCATTTGCAAAAACAGATAAGTGCCATTTACAAAAATCAACATTTTCTTGTGATTTCCCCTTTGTGTAGCTTTTTTTTTTAATGACCAGACCTATATTAGTGGATCAGACATATTAAGTTACTTGTTCTGTACCAAATTGATTCAACTTTAGTTTTACTTGTGTCATCTGTAGAGTAAGGTGATCAAAATCTAGAATAATTTAGCGAAGAATTCAAAACGGAGATATCTGCTTTTGCAAATGAACTCTTCAAGTCCTGTCACTATTTCATAAAAAGCACCAGAGTAGCACTAGACTTCGGCGCGACTCCCACTTCGCCATTTAGTCACCCTAACCAACACTACAGTAAAATTCTCCCGTCTTGGCCAATGGCTGCTCTGTTCTCGGCCGTCAGAGTCCATTGCGGAGACTGTCGAGAGCAAACCTGGTCTTTCTGTCAGCTGCTTTGAGCCGCTGCAGGGCTGGGATCCTCATTAGGAGAGCCTTGCGAGAGAAGGCGCCGGTTATCTCCTAAGTATAATGTGTATTCAAACTGGCATTTCGCTAAGGAACCACTCGGGTGAGCCGCCGCGCCTCCTCCTCCGACTGTGGTGGGCTTGCGTGCGAATGCTTCTGGGGGCGTCCTGACCTGGTATCGGCTGAGAGGTAATGCACTCACTTCAAACAGTGTGAACCAGGGCTTTGAGCGTGTAGTTACAGTCCAAATCAATGCCTCACCCCCCCGTCTTTAGTCCGGGGTCTTTGTAGTCATTAGGTTGTGGCTTATGGATTGGCTTTCTCTCTGCAGACCTAATCTTTATTTATGTTTTATCAGTCTTTTTTACCCTCATTTTTTCGGTTTTGTGTGCTGGGTGCCAAACTGAAAGAGGTGGGCAAAGAAGCGAGGAAAGAAGACAGCCTTGCCGTCTAGTCGTCCACACGGCAAAATGTGGTGTCTTGACAAGTTAAAAAATATGTTTGATGCTATTTTGAATAATTTTGGCTCTCCAAGTAAAATGATCTGCCAATGGAACTAGTATTTTGCACTTAAAATAAGAGAAAGCATACAAGTCCAAGTGAAGATTCATTATCTAATCATATGTGCAACTTGATGTTTTTATTCTCAATTTAATTTCAAAAATACTGCTACTTACAGTATCTACTCAAATCGAGGGCAAATACAGTATACTTATTTCAAGAAAACTGTACCTATTTCTGGATTCATTTTTATTTAGTCTTTCTAGTCGAATAATAGTAGACTACTGTAGAGTAGTAGTTTAAGTGTCATTAACTGTATTTCATCTAGTTTTAGTCTCATTTTAGTTAAAATATTGCTCTGACTAAAGTTATGACAAAATATTTTGGTAAACCTTTATTTCACGGTTCGTTTCACCCATTTCATGGTTAGGGGTTGCGTGAAGCCATTTATTGTCCAAAAAAATGTTTGTTTACGCTTTTTCAACTAGAAATTAGCCAAATGTCCCTGATCAAAAGTATACACATTGTGCGTCTTGAAACAAAGAGTCCAATTTTGTCCTGTATTTAATTTTTTTTTTTGTGAGATGAAGTGTTCAGTGTACACATACAAAGGTGCAATAGTGATACAGCATAAAACAAAGTACAACACGCATAAGGGAGGGCACTGGACAGAGCATTGAAGGAAGGGGGAGGGAGTAAGACGGTTGGGAGAAGAGGGAGAGAGAATAAACAAAATGTAAATTGCAGCAAACAGAGTCCTGTATTTCAGCTGAAGTGAGTTTTTCTTTGCTCCTGAACAATTTCACTGGCAGTTGTTGAAGGCCATGTAAACGTTAGATCGGGGACATTTGAGTAGTTTCTGTTTCATCATGATTTCAAAAGAGTACTTTGGCGATAAATGGCTTCGCACAACCACTAACCATGAGTGGAACAAAATATTTTTGTGTTATCATTCATCAAAAGATTAAAAGGGTATGCAAACTTAAAAGGGTAAACCTTTGAGTACAAGTACAGTATTTTACATAAACAAAGCATTACCCCCCCCCCACCTGTGAGAAACATTTGGACACGTCTCTGATTTGATAGAGTCAAACCTGTTTTCATCAAACAGTTGTGTTGGTGTGAAACTGCTTGCCACACTTGATTAATATTGTTTTGAAGTGAAAATCTCCTCCTCATACAGATTTACTAAATGCACAATAAACAATTACAACCAATCTACTTCCCTCATCTCCGGCTTCATCTCTGCGCCTCACATCATCTGGACAGCTCCACACCGAGCCTTCAAATTGATTAATTAGCCCCACAAAATTGGTGGTGCCATATTAATTAAACACAAGCGTATCAAATCCATTTTGGGCCAGTTTGGAGCGGCCGATTAATACGTGCTTATGCATGCCTCGAGCAGTTGATGGCGCTATGGCGGACAGGGAGCCTGACAAGCCCAGGGATGTCCCCCAGTGACAGTGCAGCAGGAAATGGCTCGGAGTGAGGAGCAGCGGGGGAGGAGTGATACAGTGTGTCGCGTGTACGAGCTGACCCGCTCTAATTAGCTACAATGGGAGTGTAATTAACAACCAGAGCTCGCTTTAAAGGGGGAGAGGGAGTCGGCGGGGGAGAGGGAGGGCAGTGTTACTACAAGGACGTGGCTACAGTGAGTTGTGTGCCTGTGTGACACCGGCAGCAGCGGAGGACAGTAAAAATGGACTGTTATTTGTGGTGCCGTGATATAAAAATCCCACAGCGCCACCACTCCTCCGCAATGTCCTTTAGTGTTAGGGAAAAAAGACAAATATATGAGGTTTTTCCCAGAGAGCCAAGGCAGAAATGCATCCACAGATCAAAAGATTGCATCATACTTTTTTAAAATTTACAACATAATTCTGAGCTGAGCACACGCTACATGATTTTTTTTGCCCGATTTTGCTAAGATTTTCAGTCGCATCGAGTTTTCCCGAGTCAGGAAATCAAACATTACATTTTAAAGACGATTTTGGACGCATAGGAGATGGAGTGTTAGCGGTTTGATTCCCGCAGAGTCACACTGTCGTAGTGTACTGCCTCCAGAGTCTGCGCACACTGGTGTATAGATGAGAGTGTGAATGGGTGAGTGGCTCTTGATGTAGAGTGATTTTGTGGGCCTAAAGCAGGTAGAAAAGTGCTGTATAGAAGTGACCATTTACACAGGAGTGTAAACGGTAATAAATACAGCCAATAACAGAGGTGATTGAACACAGAAAATAGCAGAGCCAATCTGCCTTTTTATGTCTCTGTAAAGGCCAAGACTGGACAGTTTGGAGTCTGTAGGAGCTAAAGTGGAGATGTCTCCACAATGTGAGAAAAATGCATTTTGAGAAAATGGTCCGTGAAGTTACAATTCCCCTTATAGTTTTATAAAGAAACTTTGAGGCAGTGCAACAATTACGCTCCTCACTGTGATTATTAGCTCATTTATTTCCAGGTGGAAGTTGATATGTTGAGAGAGTAGTCTGGCCCAAAACCTAAACCAGGCCTCGGCAAAAATGGCAGCCCGCCCGCGTACTATCTGGTCTGGCCCACTGGCAATGTCCCACAATAAGGATTAATAATGGGCCACTTACAACGCCTACCGCGGCGGCTACATCATAATTACAGAGAAATAATTCTTGTTAACTCGCAGTGCTTCAATGTAGTGAACTCTGGTAGAATCCAGTCAAGAGCTAAAGTCCTTTTGTTTTGTGCATATTAAGTAATCATGTTCTTCTGGTGTGCCTTCAAAGTAGCCTATATGCAACAATAGAACACTGGAAAGGCCTTTAGACGCCAAAGGGGCTGAAATAACACGCGTCTGTCACTGTGAGAGTTATAATAATGTATACTGAGACTTAGGGGTATTGTACACGGTTTCACCCAAAAACGCCTGTGTAAATGCGGAGGTAAAGTGAGAAAGAAACAGCACTTTTGCGCTTTTGGTTCAGATGATTTTCGTGTAAAGGCAGCCTTAGTGTTTTTTTGGAGTTTAAATGTTGGAAAATAGTTTCAAAATAATATATGTCAAATGCTTATTCAGCAATTATAATGCATTTGCATTTATTCATCCAAAAATATGAATATGTTTAGTGAATATCTTTAGCCAAGAGCTCAAACAGTGGTTAAGATTGGGCCAGAGTTGTTCTCATGTATGAAATGTGCCTCGTTTTGATCTTGTATGAAATGGATTTTATATTGTAATAAAAAAAAAAAAAAAACGAGCATAATTATGTGCTAATTACTGAAAACAATGCATCTGGTTTGTCCACTGTTATTGTTATGTCCATATTCAATAAATACATAAATAAATAAATTGTGTGGAGCTCGCAAAAGGACCGGCCCATAGTCCAATGACCTCTTAAAAAAACCTGGCCCAGTAAAAAATATAATTGAAGAGCCCTAAACATTTTAAAAATGAGTTTTGCCTGCAGTGTCTCCCTTTAGTTCACAAGTTAAGCTGGTCACACACTACAGGACACACCCTTAAGGACAGACATGAGGACACTCATACACACACGAGGATTCCCACCACAGATCATGCCATGAGAGAAAGTTTTATTGAGCCACGCCTCCTCAGACTCAGAAAGGCTGCAAAATCTGGCTAAAGTCCTCTAGTGTGTGGCCAGCTTAAATACCTCTTGTTTTGCTTCTATTGCTTGTTCCATCTTATTTCAAGATAATTGAAATCTACAGTACTCAAAATATCACAAGTTATCCTAAACCCTGTACTTTTTAAGCCATTTCTCATATTCCATGACCATATTCCATGACCACATGTCTTGTCAGTATTTCTTAGGAGTACAGCAGTATCCTTGCCCCACATTTGCAGCATTCATAGCTGCGTATAAATATGCATGCTATCCCAGACCAGGCTCATTATATCTGTCAACATACATTCTAAACATACTGAGCCTAATAACTTTTCTTGTACTCCATAGCATAACTAGTTTTCTAATTAGTTGCTTCTCATAGACTTTTATTTTTGTTGTCATATAATTGTATCGGGGCTTACGCAGTTAAATCTCTTAAATAACGGGCAACGAAGTCTTGATAGTTTCCCATTCTTCTGCGCAGAGACCAAACACGCTAAATATTCATGCGCTAATCCATCTTAAATATTCACATTCGTATTTTCCCTTGTGGCATGTTTAATCTTAAGCATGCTTTCTTTCTTCCGTGCGAACGGCAATCCCGAGAATTTCTTTTCCCTCTCTCTCTCTCTCTCTACGCAGCAATTAATTTGAACCCACGAGTGAGCCTTTGATATCAGAAAATTCCAATTCCGAGATTAATTGACTGGTCAGAAGCTGGATCAGATGCCCTTTTCACACTTGTAGCCATGGCAACCTCTATCTGGCAAACGGCGGCCTTCAATAAACCTTTATCTGCTCGTCGGGAAAGGGCATCTATTCAGCAGCGCTCATATTTCATATTTCATGGACACGCAGCAGCTGAGGGTTCGCTCACGTGGAGCCGTCCTGTGTTTGCGCCTCCTCGTTTCAGTTTGTCCGTGACGTCTCTTTGCTCAGAGAACTACAACCTTTTTCTACCATGTGACGGGTGAATAGGGGCGGATATTAACCCTCTGAGGGCATTTTTTATTGTTATTTTCGCCTGGTATTTTTTTGTTTTATTGCTTCTAAAACACGACCTCATGGTGCTGTAATTGTATGAAATTGTAAAGCACTTTGAATTGTGTATTATGTATGAATTGTGCTCTACAAATAAATTTGCCTTGCCTTGCCTTGCCATGGTGCACCATCAAGTGCTTGGACTCTTTATTTTCATAACAAATTGAACTATTGTCATCTGAATGCTGTATTAGAGTCATATCAATAACGTAATCAAGATAGAAGCAGAAAAACAACCAAAAAATTTGACGAAAATTAAATTTCTCACCTCACTCTTTCCCTATATTCAAAAAATCAATGAATATGGCTGTGGACATTAGAAAATGATTTGTGGGTTAGACCTGGCCCAGGAGATGGAAGACAAAGGCTGTAGTTACTGTAGAAAAGGTTTTTTTTTTGACAAAAATAACACAAAAATGTAGTTGCTCATAGCACTTTTTTGATTATTATCCACTAAAATATGCTTCTATAAACATAGAAGGCTATAAACCTGACCTTCAATGTGAAATCATTTTCAGGATGGAGAAGTTTTCAGACAAAAAAAACCCCAAGTTTTTATCTAGTACCATTTTGAATCTTTGGGCAGAGTCAGCACTTTTAGCTAACGCTAACTTAGCACTTTTTGACAAGAATTTTCGACGCGACCTTATATCAATGAGACGTAAGGTGTAAGACCTAGATTGACATGGGTGGGCTTGTTTTAAAGCCTCAACCCTCCTCTTTCCATTGCAAGTCCCTGCGACATTTACTCGCGGAGATATTCGCTAAAGTCGCCGGCCACGCGGGTGTTGCGGGTCTCATATCGCGAACCCGGGATATGAGACTGCAGAGGGTTAAATTGAGGGATTTGGATTTGAAACTGTTGCGGTGTATTATTGGTATTAATATGAGACAATGTATTGCAAGTTTTCTGTCCTGTACTACTGGTAATTACCCCAGTTGTTACTTGTAATTGCTATCACTAAAAACAATAATTACCAGTACCTCTTAGGTAATTAACCATAACCCCCAACCCTAACCACCTAGTAATTACCTAGTAGTTACCAGTAGTTACCGGGCCGTATTCTAAAGTGGTACCAAAATTTGGCATTTTATGTGTAAATTGAGCAAATTTGCTGATATTTTCAGCAATGAAATCATCCCTAGTGATCATGTTTATGTCTGTGTGCATATCGAAGGCAGAAGGTGCTACCATAAGGTTCATTTTTCTGCAGTGTCCTTGACCGTCTTGAACTTCCTCTAGCCCACATTAACGTAAGCATGTGTGCCACCCTGTATGACGAGATACACAGTATACACCCCATTCCCTCCACAAAAAAAACTACATTGAAACGTTTATTATTGTCATTTCAGTCCCGAGGTATTCGAGTAGCAGCTCTGCGAATAATGGTTTGAGATGCATTGCAATGTTTATATTTCCGGAGAAGACAACCCTGTTGTTTTCTTTCTGGCAACACACAATTGCGCAAATGCAAAGCCCTCGTTTCATCCAACAAAGAAAGCAACAAAGCAACGCAGTTCTGCCAGAATTTTAAAAGCCAAGAAACAAATGAACAAAGAAAGCCGAGAGAAGATCTTCAGAGATTTGAGTCTTCTAGAGCGCCATTCCAATGTGAACTGAGCATATGTTGCCGATACAGACCCAGATTAGCCAGCCACATACTGCGGTAGATGGGCGAGCCGCCATTTTGCTGGAAAGAAACCAATGAATGGAGGTGATAGGTGCACGTACTGGAAATCCAAATATTTATTTCATTTTCCAGTTTTGGGCCCGTTTGCGCTCTCTTAACATAAATGCTTTCACCTGGAAACAACTAAATTTCCAAATCTTTATGATGTAATTATTGTTTCAACGTTTCCCCAATCAATTAGTCACAATGTTTTTTTTTTTTCCAGAGAGGATTGTGAATAAGCTTGTCGATAGTGGGAAAAAAATAATTTTTGGGGCTCAAAAAAAAAAAACTCAATAAATTAGGCTAGAAATTAGATATTGCAGTCTTCTGAGGTGACTCGTGTTGTGGTTATACAAAAATAAATTGATTGATTCATTCATTTATTCATTGGAAAAGCCTTCAAAGGGAGTCTACTTTAGTGGAGATGTTGTCACCATGTGAGAAAAATGGTAATTTAGAAAATACCTTTTGAATTTACAATTTCCCCAAATAAACCTGTGGAGAAAAACTGAGAAAGAGCAATAATTAAACTCCTTATTGTGAAGATTAGGAAAAGTATTGAAAGTGTGTCTTTTAAGAGCAGACTGGTCTAAATCCTGGGGGGAAAATTGGGTCTTCCCTTCAAATGTCCGCGAATCAGCCTTGGCGAACGGATTCCCTCGAACTCCGCAAAGTGGGAAACATGATTGATTCAGCTTCATATATCGCACAATGATCCTGTATTGATTTGCCGGATGACTCACTTGAACGCGTGACAAATGCCGTTTTCGACCCATTAATTATCACAACCTTTAGACGAGACTAAACACGCGACTCTCCCGATGAACGAGCTCCACTAACAGGCGAATAAAGTGCCATTTTTCACATGGCGTTATTGAACTAGCCGCAGCGGGGGTCGGCAAACAAAAACATCTGGCGAATCCGAAAGGCATGTTCTGTTGGCTGCGGTGATCATTCATTTCACCAGTAGAAGCTGCGGCCTAAACTGGAGACATATGGAGGAGGTGTGCCTGCTGAACGCGACACGCAGCAGGTGAATAGGCGAGGAAATCAATTTGAGTGATATCAATCTGAAACTTCCGCTGTATGTTGCTGGCATAAGTATGAGAAAAAAAATGTATTGCAAGTTTTATGTTCGCATAAAAATGTTCAAAATTGTCTTGTCTAAATGATGGCTAGAGTGATGTTTAAATGTATGATTTTATTTTGTTGATATATTAGTTTGTTCAGAGGGTTTTTTTTTTTTTTTTAATATTTTGTTTCATTTTTGAATAAGTTAGGCGAATAAATCTGTAAAAAATCTAATTCTGCCTTGTTTTTTGTGGCTCAAAACTCAATAAATCATACTAAGAATGAATAAAAAATCCTTCAGAACCAACCTTCAGAAGTCTTTTCCCATGGTGAGCCAAACTAGGCAATGGAGGTCCAAATTAGCGGGCAAAGGGCCAAGCGCATTACTGGTTCACATGTAAAGACCGTAGTGTATATTAATAATGGAGGTACAATTGGCTTAGCCTGGCACACCAGCCTGGCTTCCTCCATTGTATTATATACCAGGGAAGACAGTCTGGTTATGTTCGGTTTGAATGGCTGAAATCAAGGGCGTAACGTTTGATCGAATATTGGGGGGGTCGAAACTGAGCCCCCTATTGTTTGGACAAGAAATGGGGGGGGGGGTTAAATTAGTCAGGTTTAAATATTGGAGGCTGAATCCCCTGGACAATCCTGCCCGGCCAATCACACAGAGTTTGCGATACGTAACTTTCAGCTCCAGAATTTCCTATAATGCGGCTAGTTGAAACGAACCACAACAATCAAGATGGCGGCCGCAATGGAGCGAGTTTTACCACAGCTGTTTTAAATGAGCTGGAATTCGGGCGTTCTGCTCTCCCAAAATTTTGTCCACTGTCAATAACTGTCAATAAATCAACACTTTACTATGACGATTTGCCAATGTATTAGTTTATATGTTAAGAGACGAAACTTGCCTGTAGCGTCTCTCCTTAAATGTGATAATAGAGGATAACACAGTGTCTAAAGCCCTTGTTCCAGCGCGCAGACATGGACATGCGTCATTCGTGTGAACTCCCCCAGAACAACACGAGTCCCATCTTAATGTGCCGCTAAGTCCCCTGATGCACACCTCCTCACAGCCTGTTTGTTTGTTGTGCGAGCCCAGTGGCTTAAAATACCTCCCATGGTGTTTGATGAGCCTGCTGCTGGGGTCTCGCTCGTTGTTTGTGAACGCTTTGCTGCAAAAAATGTATATCTTGATACGTTCAAGGCGAGACACTGCAGGTGAATAGGAAACAGATTTGAATGGAAGGATATTCATTTGAAACTTTTGCTGTATATTAAAAAGAAAACATTGTATTGCAAGTCTTCCATCATTTTATGTATTTATACAAAACTAAGGAGTTTTATTTGTGTAAAAATAGCCAACATTTGCCATTTCTCAGCTACGAAATCTAAATAAAGGGTAAAGCCAAAGTGTTGCAACCTTCGAAATACTGTGAAGTACAAGGCTCAGAAGTGTGGAATCTGTAGGAGCTACTAAAGTGGATGTTGCTGCAAGAGTGTAAGAAAAATGCAGTTTGAGAAATTGGCCTTGGGATATACTCTTTCCCATATAGTTCAATGGAGTCATCAAATCAATTGTTTTTAGGCTTTTGTACCAGAAAACAATGGAACATCATAGGGGCCGCTGTGATGGGAAGTAAAGGTGCTATACAGCCAAGCGTTGTTGAGCAGCATAACCAGGAAGTCACTCCACCATCACAATTCCTAGATAGATTTAGAACCCGAAAAACAATGCAAAATTTTAAACATTCTTTCTCACCGTAATAACTAGCTTGTGAATAAATTAAGGAAGATGTCCAAAATCCCCTTAAAAAAACATACATTCAACTCTGACTTAATCTATTATTTAGATTTTGTCACTGAAAGTTTGGGCAATTTTGGCCATTTTACACTTTATGTTTATATGGAAACGACAGAAAACTTGTGATACATTTTCTAGCCTCATTTATTTCAATAGAATACTTGCGTGTCAACCAACAGTGATGGTGGGTCCCTATTTCATACCAGTTGAGAATCACCGATCTATAGAATGGCTTGAGCTTGGAGATTGTATCAAACCACATCAGAAGCCGCAGCAGGAGCCAAATACTTTCGCTCCTTTTAACTATTGGAGCGCGCTTTTGGACAGAGACCATTTGTCTTTGAGGCTTTCATCTTCCCATACGCCTCATTCAACTCCTCCTGCTCTTGCTCAGCTCTCCATCATGATTCATTGTGGCTTTTTTCCCCCCTTTTTTATCCCTCCTGGTAGTGGGTGTGGAAATGAGAAGGAGCAGCAATCTGGTCTTCTCCGGCAGGCATCGCTCATGCTTCCAATCAGATACGCGTACGTCTGCCTTATAGATACAGACGGCAACTTTGGGAACGCTATAATCGTTTGTCACGTTGCTATAGTGAGGGGCAAGTACGAAAATAGCTGAACTTTCCATCTGCTCCACAACTACTTAAAAATATGCTGAATGACGTACTGTATGTTCAACCAAATAAGATACAGAGACAACCAAATTCACCGCAATGCTAATGTTAGCTTCATGCTACATGCTAGTGGCTAACTTTGTGTGCTGGTTTTTCACGTCTACAGCTATCTTTTTATATAAGACTGTGTCCAAATATTCATAAGAACCCCATTTTCACTCTACTGTACTTGTGTGTGGTAAATATACTTCTAGTTTGCCAGAAAATACCCAAAAAAGAGTGAAAAATAAAGTGACTCCTATTCACCTTATTCTGCCCCGCCCACTTTTGTTGTAAAAGCATTTCCTGTTTTTATTAGCACTTCCTGTGAGCTGAAATTCCATTGTCGTCAATGTAAAAGAGTGAAGAAAATAAAAAGGGAATCAACAAAAAAACTTGTAAAAAAGCTCAAAGTAAATAAGTTTGTGTGGCTCAGGTTTAGTTTCAGTGGAAGAACGACATGAAAAAAGTCACCTAAAATTATTTTTTAGCGATATTATCTCTGACTTTTTGTTGTCTCTCTAATTGGCTAATTGTCTGTGAGGATCTAAAGGACCAGAGCTGATGGATATATGCACACAGAGGTTTGTTGTAAACGTTACATGTTTCACCAAAAAACAAAAATCAAAGCTCAAGTCAGACCTGCAGTTTGACCAGAAATACAAAATGGCGGCCCCCATTGCAACTTCCTGAATAAGGTGGATAAGAAGCTTCCATCCCCCTCGCTAGGCCACACCCCCTCGTATGCCAACTGTGTATATATGTTTATCTAATATAAAAGGGATGCGATTGAAGAGATCTGTTGCTGTCGAGAATTCACAGAGACGACAGTTAAGGGTTTAAAGTGGGATAAGGTTATCAGGAAATTCAGTTTTGGACTTGTATATGGGTCAAAAACAAAGCAATATTAAAACAGAAGGTTTGGAATTTATCAAATTAAGTCACAATGAACTGTTTAGCCGCTATGAAATACAGCTTGAAGTCACAAAGAGTAGGCTCATACACGGCCACACATACATACAGTAAATATAGAGCCTGATTGAACGTGATCTGCATTAGGCCCAATTTACTGAGTAGTGAGTACCGCTGAGTCTTAAAACGCACATTAAAGTTAGCAATAGCAGCTAGCTAGTCAATTAGCTTGTACCATAGATGCATTGTATTGCTTGTACTGACCATAGAAACAAATTCACATTATATTTTTTCTACAAAACCACAACTTAGGCAGCATACGTTTTTAATTATCATATTTAATAATGTGGTAAAAGAGACAGAATACAAGCTGTGCCATTTTAACATAAACCAACAAAGGGACTTGTAATGATCACCATGTGTTAAACGCCCTCTCTGTGGATTCTCCTCAGCAACTAATCCCTCATTTGCATCCCCTTTTATATTATTATATATAAAACACATACAATATTCTTTTCAAGACGTTAAAGTGAAGCCCTCAGCCGATGTTTCCTCTCATCTTAATGTGCCGCTGTTGTCACCCGTGAGGGGGCGGTAACCTTCACGTCCCGCCCCTCTATAGTGGTCCGCTCCGGCGCCAGTTGGTGTGTGTTTTTGTTCACCCATTTCTTAGCTGGATCTAGCCGTATCGCGCTGCGGTGAGGCGATTTGCGGCTAAGCTAGCGGAATCCGTCAGAAAGCCTAAAATCTTAAGGGGGGTGATGGGAGGAGTAAGAATCACAGTCTTTAGCTTCCTCCCTTCCACTCATTACGGGAGATTTAAAAGGATTAGGCTTATTTTCCTGAAGACTCAAAGTTTTATTGAATTCTGTTGAGTGGAGGGTGGTGTCCATTGTTGTGTCCTTCAAGTGGCTGTAGGGAATACACTAATATGATGGTTTTTAGGAGGAAAAAAATCTAACAGACATGATATAAATGTTATAAAATATGTTAACAAGATGCCATTTTGGTTGTAAATTGTCCATAGAATGAACGCATGTCTTCTGTCACAACATTACTGCAATACTACTCGCCGCCTTCAGTTGCAATACTTTTGTCCCTTGATGTCTTTGCTTTGGTGTTTCAAAGTAGAAAAAAGACCAAACTCAGCCTTTACGATAGTTATTTTATATCAAATGTTGCTGAGCCATGCGTTACTGCATCATCACCGTGGCATCTACTGACACCAAATGTTTTGATTAGATTTGTTCTGTCTGTTTCATTCTCTCATTGTGCCAAGTTTTAGTATCATGTGCCTGTCGCTTCAAGGCCACCATGCGCCAAATGCACGAGCGCCAAACCAACTCACACCACGACTCGCACGCTATGGCCCAGTTGGGACTATTTGCTGATGAAAATAATGAAAATCTATCAGGATGTGAACATGTTACTAACCTGGAGAGAGAAAAACATGCGTCGTAAGGTAAGCTGTGAGCCACGTTAGCTCCAAACTCCCGTTTAGATCGTTTTCCCTGATGTGGTGAAAGTACAACCTTGAGAGTCCTGATAAGTCCATACAGGAGCAGCTCATTAGATGTAAACAACAAAAGAGCCATTTCTTCTTCTTAATTCTTGGTGCTCCCCCGTTTGATTGACAAGCAGCTGTTAAGTTGCTGGCAAATTGAGACCCAGTTATTAGGCGTTAACCTCTTAAGCCCGTGGCTGTTTTTTTCTGAATTTGGTATACATATACTCTGGAAGGCTTTAACAGCTTGTAAAGTGTCTCAAATGTGTCTCAAATGTTCATATTGCTCTCATATGAT
>OMNZ01033979.1:2156-18814 GCA_900303255.1 Lesueurigobius sanzi | reverse complement strand
ATGTACAGGACATAAAGTCTTTCACACAGGTGCATTGTGGTGTCCTTGGGTAAGACACTTCTTGCCTATATTTTGTGCTCAAAAGTTTACTAAACTTTTGCATTTCATAGAATATGAACGATAACACAAAAACCTTTATTTCACTCATGGTCAGTGGTTGCGTGAAGCCATTTATTGTCAAAAAACTAGAAACTAGCCAAATGTCCCTGATCAAAAGTTTACATATTGTGCATCTTGACACAAACGTACATTTTTTTCAGAGAGTCCTGTATTTCAGCTGAAGTGAGTTTGTCTTTGGCAGTTGTTGAAGGTGTAAACGTTAGATCAGGGACATTTGAGTAGTTTCTGATTCATTATGATTTCAAAAGAGTAAACTCAGTTCTTTGACAATAAATGGCTTCGCACAAACACTAACCATGAGATATTTTTGTGTTCTCATTCATCGTCTCTGAAAAATGGCCAAAAGATTAAAATCGCAAACCAATTTGCATTCATGCAATTTGAAAAGGGGATGGAAGAAACTCACCACAATGCAATATTTTACCAGGACAATCAACATAAAACACACAAGACAAAGACAGGTCCTTGTGTAAATACATGGTAAATACTACCTTGCAGTTCACATTTGCACACACACAGAGTAATGTATGCAGTTAGTAATTTGAAATATGCGAAACATTTTATATGAAATATACAACTATTATATGGAATGTCCAAGAAAATAAATTGTGCTTGTGTTTCACCCATACCCAGGCCCATACTCACCACAGAGTGAATGAATAATGCAATGTAAAGCGCCTGAGTGTCCAGAAAAGCGCTATATATAACCAGACAAATATTAAACATTAGATCAGAGGTGCCCAAAGTGTGGCTCTGGGGCAGAATAATTTTGGTTGGCCCTCAGACTTCTTGCGGACTCTGCTCAAATCCCCAGACATGGTACTTCAGACTGCAAGTTTAACAAATCTAGAAAATTATAACCTCAGAGCTACTTTAGGCTTCCAAGCCAAAATGAAAGTGTGGTTCCACGGTTAACGTCTCCGGTGATTGCACCTAATTGAATGTTTCACTTCATTGACCGCTGTCTCTGGCCCTCAAGACCATATACACTTCAATATACGGCCCCTGATTAAAAACGCTGCATTAGATAGACAATGGCCGCTCTGCCCCATTCGTTTTGACACATGTGAAATCCCAATATTACAAAGCTATTTCTGGAGTGTGGGGAGATATCATCCTGCCATGAGGACCAAAGAGAAGGGCCATCCTCGCCCATTGAATAACCAATGCACCAATGCCATTGAGTGATACTGAGTGTGGGAAATGCCAAGTAAAAACAAAATCTGTCAGCGCGTACATTTGCACTTAAGATGACAAAAAGCATCTAATTTCTTAGTTACGTGCTCAAATCATTACTTTTTGATGTACAAGTTAGTTGGTGGCACTATGAAAATAGGTCTTAGTGACAGCAGCAGCATCATCAAAGTGCTTATAGTCACACAAATGATGGTCTTTGCAAAAAAAAACAACTTCAAATCCACATTTCTTTTGTAGGCTGCTGACATTTCGGGGTAGTCTCACACCGTGTACCCTTCTCCGCAGACCGCACAATGTCGTTAAAACATAGCCCGCTTTAGATCCACAAAGAAGAAGACAGTATGTTCTTAAAGCCTTGATCTGAGAAGGAGGGAAGAGGCAGGGCATTTGCATAAACGGGGATTACTATGCACGACTGTCAGTTCAAAGATAATCAAACAAATTAGAAAATTCTTCAAGTGTTCACGAATGTTGGAGTGAGTCACACAGTTAATCCACTTTGCCCTTATTTATTTGTGCTTTTGCCAGTTGGGAGACTTTCAGATGCTTATGTAAGTTTTCAAATGGAGTGCCAAAGTGGGAAGTGATGCATATGCCAGACGCGCAACAAGGATGAGTGTTTGATGAAGAGGGAGCATCCGGAGAGAAAGTTAATAGAGAAATACAGAGTCTAGACAAGATAATGGGTATAAAACAAAAGACAATAATCTATAAACTTTTGATCGCTATTAGCACAGACTTTATTGATCTGTCAGAGGCGGCAGACATCTTGTTTATCTCTCCTCCTAAGATTATTGGACAGTTAAAGTAGGTAAGCATCGACATTCTTTCTCACCCCATTAAACAAGTCAACATGCTGCAGGGATTTAAGGTTTAGACATGACGATGGGCTTATTTATTGTTCAATGTTTTTTACAGACTTCTTTTAATACAGGTCTCTCAGTAATTTACATAATATCTTTTAGACATTTAGGATCGGCTTGGACTAGTCACTAAGCGTTTCATCAATGGCACAGCTGCTGTCTGAAAGCTCACAGAAAATGAACAACTAAACAGACCATTTATTGGGAAAATGTAGTTTAATTTAAGTCGTTGGTGTATATTTTAATTGTGAAAGCCCTGTCATAATAAAGGCTTTTTTTCATATTTTTCAACCTTGGTGCCTTGGTATTTTATTGTCTGTGGTATTACAACTTTGTGGAAGAAACCCCATTCCAAAGAACAGTGATACATGATCACCCACTCTTCTCACCCACGCTTCTCTCCAATCATTTTTTGTAAGAATGCTTTATTTAGGTTTTAAATTGTGAAGATCGAGTTGACAACATAAACATATTATTTCTCAGTTACTGTGGAGTCAAAGAAGCACTATACTGTGCTGTATCTGATTCCAAGGATACAATACATTATTTAAGATCACCAGAACACATTTTCAGTTTGCAGTCATTTCCAACAGTTCCACATTCTTCAAATAACTTTCATGAACGTCTGTGTAGGTTCTCAGTCGTACAGGAGTTATCCATCGTAGGCAAAAAATTTTCAGTCTTCATCTGTACTCTGTAGTTGAAGTGTAGGACGTTTTGATCTTACTCCAAAGATCGTCATCAATGTTTTCCTACCTTTAGCACCAAGAGAGGAGGGACTTAGAGGTTAACTCCTCCTTCTGGTTTACTCTTAAGAGACCCACAGCGTGCTCAAGTCATTATTAAGCTGATGAGGATCTTTGGACTAAGATTGAAACGTCCTACACTTCAACTACAGAGTACAGATGAAGACTGAAGAATTTTTGCCTACGAACTTTCATGAACAACTCTTTAGGTCTGCCTATATCATTACTACATCAACCTGTGGAGCTCTTTTTTGTTTGCAAACACAATAAACTGAGGGGAAAAACAGATTTCACACTACAAGGGTCTACACATAAAGAAATCAGATTCAGCCCAATAGGTGAGGATGAAACTTCTCTTTGGTCCTCATGGCAGGGTGCTGCCATTGCTACGATACCTCCCTCTAGTGCAGGGATGGGCAAACTTTTGATGCAAGGGCCACACTGGGTGTTTGAACTTGCCAGGTGGGAATGTACAAACAAGTACAATTCTCAAAATAGATCACCTGAATACAATTCAAAAGCAAGAAAGCAGCAGGTTAACTTTCTTAATGTCAGTGAAAATTTTGCGTTAACCCTTTTTAACCAATGCACATCAGGTTTGGTCAGGCTTTGTGGGCCGAATTGAAGGGCCCCCGGGTCTTAGTTTGCCCACCTCTGCTCTAGTGGCTATGTGACTCCAGAAATAATTAATATGGAATCCTATGGGGACTTTACACGTGTCAAAATCAACTTCAATCCCTGGCTCCAAAGAACTGTATTTTTTCCAAAGCTGGTGTTTTACTCTGATATCACTTGTAAAGGTTTTACCTTTTAGATTTGTTTGACCTAAAAAGAAACTATGAAGGCTTGGTGCTGCTCTTTTTGCCCTAGCGTAAATGGGAAGAAGTGACGATATGCAGCAATATTCTACTGGATTAGTCCCTTCAAGCTATTTATTGTTTGGTTGGGACGGTGCATGTTAATGAACACACATGAGAATCATGCATGTAAACACACCACTCTGGATTGTAGCCTTGGGCTAATTTCTATCTGTTGTCCCACACTCGCACTCACAAACACACTCTCATTCATCCTGATCTATTATACATGTTTTTAGTGGTAGAGGAAACCGAAGCACCTGGAGGAAACCTACGCAGACATGGGGAGAACATGCAAACTCCACACAGAAATGAATCAATCTTTGCTTATAGAGCGCTTGTCAAGCGCTTTACAACACGGCACCAATCCCCTTCCCCACTCAACCCCCCGACTCCCACAGACACTCAGCCACACAAAGCCAAAAAGCATACAATGATGCCCCCCACGCATCCGACTACCACGTGTACCCACGCATACCAAGAATCATTCCCTCTCGCCCGCCCACCCAAGGAGGCCCTCGGGCAACCGACCCACAGGCCATGTCCCACTGGGGACGAACAGGATTAATTGGATGTGTAGCATGCGGCTCCACTGTAGATCAAGGCAGACCTAGGTCCCATTCATGCAGGCTCTAGGCTGATTGTGGGGATGAACAGGGTCGACTTGATGCGAAACATGGAGCTCATTTGAAGCCCTAGGCTTCGTTCATGCAGGCTCATTAACCTAGAAAGGCCCCGTCCTGGCCCGGGATCAAACCCAGGACCTTCTAGCTGTGAAGCATGAGCGCTAACCACTGCGCTACCATGCCGCATATATAACATTTCACTTTGCTAGTTTTTAAAATCAGTTCAGGTCAGTACATTGTCATCAAAACCAGTAAGATTTCTGATGTTCCAAATGCATTCCATAATAACAAACCAACAGATGTTAAAATAATAGAGGTAAAAGCCTTTGGAGACATTTATTTCACATTTATTTTGAATAGTTGTAGCTTGTAATGTATTAATATATGGACAATGTTTATTATTTGCCCCCTAACATGTCGGATCCCCATGGCAACATTAGATTCACTCCATCTCTCTACTCAATATTTCTTTTTAAGGTCTAACAGAGTCCCCCTGTCTCTCCGATGTCTGCCGTTTCATTTAGCATCATTACGTTCATTCCCCGACAAATTGCTTTTTATTTCCACGTCGCTCCTTCCACAAATGTGCGCGCAACCCATTTTTGTTCCTCTCCTCCCCTTCTATCCTTATTCCGTCCGCTCCGTCATGTTTTACTGTGGGTTTTCTGCTTGAAGGGTCTCAGCGGGGGTAACTGGTCATTTGCTCTCACTGTCCCATGGCGATTCCACAGCATTGCAGCAGGATGGCAATTTTCGGGCCTCCACATAATGGTGTCCGCAGTAGTGGCCTATGACTGACTCGAATAGCGCCGGGCATACAGACTGAATATTAACAATGGCAGAGCTGTGGAGAGAGGAGGCGTATCGGAGTCGTTTCAGACATTTGGGAATACTCTAAATGTTACTGACAGCGCTTTCGGTGGTCACACACAGAGGGAATTCAGCCTGTGCTTCTCCCGGTGCGAGCTGAAGGTCTAAAATATATGTCATGACGAGATGTGGAGGGTTCATTGTTCCATTTTAGGCGATTTCGGCCTTTCCCTCATCTTGATCTTTGTCTGATTTGATCAATATAAGTAATGTCAACCAAAATGGATTTTACTACGTCATGCTTTAGTCGGCAAAGAGTCTTCAGTCTTCATCTGTACCCTGTAGTTGAAGTGTAGAACATTTCGCTTGTCATCCAAAGAGCTTCGTCGGCACGGAGCAAACTTGGACGCCAGTGGACCTTCTGAAGACCAGGAGGTTACCTGTAAGTCCCACCTCTCTTTGTTCTAAAGGCTAGAGAAAAACACCTTTGTTGTCAGTCTCGGGTCTCAATGACCCTATTCACACCTTATAGCCCTGCCCTGGACTCTGACCCAGCCTCATTAGGATGACTGGTTTCGGCTGAAGGATGCTGCTATAAATAGGGGCTAAATTAAAGCGAAGGCCCCCATTCCTGTTCATAGAAGGGTTTTCTTACAAAAATAGGTTCTTTCATTCCCCGCTCAAACCATCTATTTTCTTTTGCTAAAATCTTCACTTCACTGTCCTTCATGCTTTAGGTTAGGTTGGATTATAAGAACATTTTAATTGCCGATTTCTACAAATACGTAGAATGAAGAGTGGAGGTTGGGGCAGCGTCTTTGAGATGGCTGGAGAGGACCACAGTTTGTGACTGCAAGTGGAAGCAGGGAAGTTCTAGCCTGGCACACCAGCCTAGCTTCCTTCATGTATTACTGTACATACATATATGGGAAGACAGTCTGGGAGTCCGCGGTTGGGGCAGCAGTTCAAATCAAGACTCGAGGCGGAACTAGCACGCCCAGAGGAACCCAATCAGAAAACGTGACGTAAATGCACAGTGGCCAGGCAGCGAAGACAGAAAGAAAACCCTTCAGTGCAGCCGGTTTTTCAATTCCAGCTCATTTAAAACAGCAGTGGTAAAACTTCGCTCTGTTGCGGCTGCCATCGTGATAGTTGTGGTTCGTTTCAACTGGGCGCATTATGGAAAAAGCTGCAAATTTCGCAAACTCCTGCCTCCCACGCAGAGTACCAGACTGTCTTCCCAGGTATATGATACATGGAGGAGGCCAGGCTGGCATATCGGTCCGGAACCTGCAGATTCAGGACCACAGATACTGCACATCCATCCAAAAGGCCAAAAATATTGACCTTATATCTGCATTATAACGGCCAATAGCTCATACTGTGAAATACTTATGTATCGGCCCAATATGAAACAGTCTGTGTTTGTGGAAGCAGTGCTGTCCTAAGGCAATTTGGGTATAATCATGTGAATTTGGACTTTTAGATAGACATTTTTACCAGGTTCTGCCCATTATAAGTCAATGAAAACCTGTCTTTTATCCACTGGAATGTCAGTGGCTGTACTTTTAGATTACTTTTTGCACTCTATTTGTGTGAAACCTACGACAAATGTGAGAAGCAAAGACTCAACACTACAACAATCAAATAATGCACCTCTGCTGTCTGCACCAGTAAAATAGGCCCATGATAAACTCCCGTTGCGTTGCCCTGTGATGTACTCCATCTGCAGAAAAGGCAGAAGCCGCGTTTCCAGCCGACACTTGTAACTTTGGCCGTGAAACGAACACATCCACTTTCCTGTCTGTGCAAACAAGGCTTAATAAAGGTGAAGGACCATAAATCGGGCACTGCACCTTTTTCAATTTGCCGCTTGACTGAGCACCCTATGGAGACTGGGGACCACCTATCCACCACCCGTCCCTGCGGAAACCCCTCTGTGGTGACATCACTTGTAGTAATAGGACGTGCCGAACCCCGATTCCACGCCGGGGAATACGGGACGCTGACCACAAACCGAATTACTGTGGTTGAGGCTCATCAGCAAAAAAGTAAGTTGACTATAGAGGCGCCACCGGGGGGATGGGGGTTCTTCGAGATAGAGTGTGAGCGATGGTTCCAATAGAAACGGTTGTACTTAGGTCAATGACACAGTTACCTTTCGGAGCCGGGGAGCTAATGGAGCTAATGAATGCTACGCTATTAACTTTATGAAGCGTGTGTCCTTCAAGGGGAGTCCAGTGCCCCCCAGTTGATCTTAAACATTTGGGTAGTGGCTCCGACAGGTGCAGAGAGGGGCAGTCATGACTATTGTGCTGGGTACAGTGATTTTTCTTTTCCCTTTGGCTACTTTTCCTGCACTTAAACAGATGATTTACAATAGTGGTTTCTGGCTCATCTTTGACGCAGTAATTATGTCTAGAACAGCTTCTGAAAAGAGGTTTAAACTATAGGTTGAAAGAATGATTAATGGTGTACTTTGATGTACTTCATTTAAATTATTGCTCAATAACAGGATTTCCGCAGGGAGCAGCAAGTCAAATGTAATGCTTATCATATTAAAAGATGTATAGTCTGTCAACCAAACAAAGGAGTGTACAGTATAGAGTAGGGCTGGGTTTTTTCTATACCAGTACTGTAATTACAGCAACAATACTTAGTTTACAATAGCGGTACCTGTATAATATTTTTTGAGGCCTATGATAAATCATTTGTCATCTAGAACCATAAAACAGAAAAGCAATGTTAATTTATTCCATAAACGACTTTTCCTTTTCATTGGCCTTTTTATTTATTTGAGCTGAAACAACCAAGTAAACTTTTGTTAGTTTAGTCTGAAGACCCAACCAGGCATCAAAACTTGCTATCTAAATATATCTTTTGGGACCCATTTCAGTACCAAGTTACCATAATGGTACTGTTTAATGGTGCCCAGCCCTATTTTAAAGTAACCCAACAAGCAACTTGTGAGAAAATCTTTTGCTGAAATGGAGAAGATATTGATTTCCCAGTTTATATTGAAAAAAGGTGCATTTCATCCCTGCTGGAATCAAACCACTACACATTCAATGGTTATTATTGCTTTTTAATCTCTCGTGGAAACAGGAGAAACTGAATAATATATTTTAATACCATTCACATTATTGTAAATGCAGCAAGGAGGGTGAAGTGTCAAAACTACTGCAAGTGTGTGACAGAGAGGAGGAGAGTAAACAGGAGATATCAGAGACAAGAGCTCCTGTCCCCACTCTTTATCAAGCTGATGCACTCTTCTCTGTGGACTGTGTTTCTGGTTTCCCCGACCTCCAAAAACATGCTGGTCAGGTTTATCGCTAATGGCGGCGGGAGTTCAGGACCTACCCTTGTTTTGTTTTTTTGATCATTTAAGTTGCACTCTGAAGAGATTTCCCTGAATTGTGGACACATCAATACTGCAAAATCGACCTTAAAGAGTTGAAATAACTTGAATTGTGCAGTTTTTATTTTTTATTTGTAGCATTTTTAGCATCTAAGTGTTACGGAGATGCCACACCATCTCACAGCATCTTCAGTCCATGTCTGAAGATGCTGGACTGAAGATGCTGGACCAGTAACACAGGAAAGACCTGTGTCACTGCTGTACAGCTTCATCCACCAGGCTGTCAGGAAGCTGAACTCTCCCGTTCCCTCTCTCTGCTGTCCCTATTGTGCTCATATTGTATTATAATAAAAATGACCCTTGAGTCGCAAAAAGAAAGTTAGTCTCTCCATCGAATCATCAAATGTACCTCCCCCACAATCTCTTGCAATCAAAATACTATTGAAAAAAGTATGTCTTTTTGGGTAGCAGACCCAGTAGGAAGATCTTGGGATCCTTGGGTATGTCATAAGCCATAATGTCCTCCGTTAACTTAAATATACTTGCCCAAAATGGTGCTAGTTGTGGACATGTCCAGAAGAGGAGAGAGATATGGGAGTGATTGGCATTAGAGTCTCCAACATTGTTGCTGATGCCCCTGGAATTTGTTAGAGGAGTGAGGAGTGATAAAAAATCTGATTCGACATTTCCACCCACATTCCCTCCACCTTTTGGAACTAGTCAATGTCTATTGTGTGTTGCACATTATAAGCCAATCAGTCTCTGACAAGTCAACTTTCAACTCTGCTTCCCCTTTGGATTGTACATATTGTGTATTATTACCATTTTACTTTTGTAGCCCATTACTATTGTCTTTTATTTACCCCGGGTGTGAGAGACACTACATTTCCATTCTCTGCACATGCTTTGACATGTAGTAGAATTGACAATGAAGATGATTGAATTGAAATGGAGCTGCGGATTCATTCAAATGGTGAATAAATCCTATCCCTGCCTTTGTTAGTTCACTATTGAAAAAATACTGTACATTGTAGATATTTTCAAAGTTGTGAAACTGACTCATCCACAAAGCTTCTTCAGCCTGGTCCTGTTGTCGACTTTGAAAATCCCAAACTTTCAACCCCTGAATGACTGACATATCTGAAACTAAAGCACCTGTCCCTTTGAAGCTTTATGTTCTTGATCTGCCACAATTTCCATCTCTGCTCATCTGCGCACATTGACTTCTACTTCATTGCAGTTTGACTTGACATCACGCCTCCTCCACCCCAGAGCTGTCAAGTGAAGATGGCGTTACATTTATCATAAATAATTGATTTCACTCAGCTCCTCTGAAATATTCATTCAAATTTATCGGCTGGATTTGCTATGTACAAACACCTCTGGAATAAACTGTTATTAGAGATGAAGAATGCACAATAATCTTTAATACATGACACACCCATTCATTATTCATCAGAGGCTTTTTGCTACATGAAAGGGGAAATCTATTACGCTCTATCGTGTTCTACGTTCATGTCCCCATTAAAACATTTCATTAATTTTACAAAGCTGTCAGTTAGTGGATGGGTATTCAGATGTTTTGAAATAAAGAAAATAAAACAAAATAATGATAAATAAAATTAAAAAAAATCCTATTTGTGGTCTAAAATTTACCCTTCTTGTTTAATTTTTATGTATGGTCAAGCTGTTGATTATTTTCATCTTTTGGCCTAACCCTTCACTTAGTTCGGTTGGCAACAGCATAAGGATTTGGTAGCTTATTTATGTGAGATAAGTGTCTAGCCCATGTTCATGTGATGTTTGAAGACCGTATAAGAATAACATGGTAAGAGCCAGACTGATAATGAGTTCAGTTCTCCACAATATCAATCTGGGATTGTTCCCGTCAAATCTGTCCAGGGAAAGGATACTTCGAGCTGAATGGTAGAAGCGTGGACAAAGGTAAAAATGCATTGTGGATTCGACTAAAACAGATGATGTGATAGCTGCAGTCCTCCTGCTCTGATAAGTTTTATTTTGCTTCGGTTCTGCACTCACGCTGTGTTAGGGAAACACAGATATTACTGGCACGTGATTGGCCCAAACCACTGCTGGCGGGGACAAGATGGATACTCGTGAGTTTATGAACAAATATGGCCCAGAGCGCAATCCTCTGATTCACCTATATACCGTACCCCGAAGGTCTTGCTTTTCCACATGTGACATGGGCTACTGTTTGGGGGGCGGGGTTCATCGGCTGCGGCTCCGCGGGAGAAGAGCGCAACACTGCAGAGCAATAATGAAAGCAACAGTCACTGTGGATAAATACTGCCTTTTGCTGGACTTTATTCATTTATTCTGAAGCTCCAAGACAAAAGCTACAGCAAGACACTGCTAAAAAACAATCCATGAAAGTAAGCAATGTGCTAATGTTATGCCAACAACATAAGTTGTGCTCACTAAGGCCAATTGTGCAAACTTGCCGATTGTTAGCTAAGGCCATCGATCAACAAGATCACTTTTTACAACTGCAGTATAATGTTGTGAAATAATATTCTGGTGGGACGTGGCTGTTTGTGCGAAGGCTGTCTTCTCTCTCCTCTGACAAATCAGAGGCCAGCAGTCTGTTCACGTCATGCTAGTAACAGTTCAGCTCGTTTTGATCCAAGGCTGAAGACGGTCCCAAAACTTGCGTCTGGCATGTGGAAACAAAAGACTAAGCGGTAGACAGGGCACTGGGCTCGGCCAGAACTGCCAGTGAAAAAGGGGTATATGAACAATTATTCCAGTGTTTTAACTCTTCATTGGTTTATTATTATGACTTTCACCAGAAATGGTAGCGTCTGGATGATATAACTTTATAGAAAGATGGATGAAAATGTCCATGGAACGCGCATGAATTATGTGGAACATTTCAGCAATGCATGTGACTAGTTCTTCAATACAGGAGGTGTCCTGACGCTTGAATGACCCAAATCGTCCACAAATGTAAAGAAATCAATCATAAGTGCAATAATATGACATAACCCAGGAAAAAAAAGCTATGAATACATTTATAATTCATTTCATTCTCCCTCCAAAAACATTCACTGGTCATGAAAGCAACCTATATGTCCAATATCACCTTCCACAATTCTTCACAACTGTGGGTATCACCTTGAGAAAAATCAATATTATCCTCATCAACACTAGACCTATATAGAGATCCGTCCTGATTGACAAACCTATGATGCTGTAGCGCCTGAAGCAAGAGGTACCAGCCAAATGTTGAGCCCATACCAACACAACAGCCCTCTCTGTTCTCAACGCTGTTACATCTGAAGTAGGACAAGAGGAAAACAGGAGGCACATTGTTGTGTGAAGTCACTCAAGGGACAGGAGCTTGTGCTACTTTACAAAAATACACCATATTTACTCTTGTCTTCATTTGACTGTAACAAAAGCCTAAATATTACATGACATGGTGTATTGTACCTGAAATAGTGAGTATGTGCTCAGTGAAGCCAGTCCCTTCCCCCTTCATTCTGTCAGGACATTTGTGATCTCTGGAGCGGCAGGTTTTCACTGGATGTGTCCGTTGCCGTGTCTGCGCTCCGTCCCGAGTGGATGAATGTGCTCCGTCCCGAGTGGACGAATGTGCATGTCTCTGCCCGTCTGCCGTGCGGAGTGGCTATTACGGGATGTACATGCTGTGCCCATGCCCTTTCCATCACGGCCTAATGTCACCTGTGTCAGTGTGAGTGACATCAGAGAGAGAGGAGAGGGGAAGGGTTCGTCACCTCTGCCTGCGACCACCTGTCCACACAGGCTTTATATGTCTTTAAATAACGGTGAATCTATTAGATGCTGTCATTTCAATGCACAAAAAAGATATCTTGATAAGTTAAAACTGCAGAAATAAAGACTATTTTTGTATTAACTTGAGTAATTTGGATGTGGCTAGAAGAATAAAGCCAGTCTTTAACATTTATTTAACCATATAATTCCCACTAAGATGAAGAGTCTCTTTTTCAAGTCCAGGCCCTAGAGGGGAACTTATGGAGCACCACAGTCCCGCCCACCGCCAATGCCTTTGGCCGGTGCTGGAAGGAAAAATCCCATTGTGTGGCTTATGGGCATAAAACACACAATAATAAATGAAAGTTGTCTCCAAAACGTTTGGTATTTTCTTTCTTGGAAAATATCTGCGCTATATGGTCAGCAGTTGGCGCAGAGCTGTTTAGCCTCCTTTGTGCTTTTAAACTCTTACTTCCCTCCCCTCATCCATCACGTTCCTTAACACCAGGCCCAGTTGAGTGTAGTATTGTCTATTGTATGTATTTCTCTGTTATTGTCTATTGTCATGTCATGATGTGTACGTGAAGAAGAATTTCCCCTAGTTTAAAGTCTACTTCAAAAAAGTCCATGAAGATTTTCAATGGGATTTTTACTTCCGGCACCGACCAAAAGCGGAACTGTGGGGCTCCATTGTACATGTTTTTAGTTGTAGGGGAAACCGGAGCATCGGAGGATTGTACACTAACCATGGTAACCCCTGGCCCATGTACGCTGGGCCACTTAAGTACTTTTGCACTTAGAATTAAAAAAATAATTTTAAAAATACATCTTAAATGGAGATGTAAATTGAGATTTCTGATCAAATTTGATGTATTTTTCTTCATTTGACTGTAAAGATACTAGTTACACCAATTTTTTTTACTTATCTTCTTAAATTTCAAGAAAATTCCATCATTTCTAAATTACTTTGTGAACAGTATTTCATGGGGTTGGGCAACTTTGGCATGGCACATTTGTCAGTCAGTTATACAGACAAGGCTGAGCACAATTTGTACAAGGAACAGTTTTTCACAGTTACTTACAATTATAAGGAGGCAGATAAAAATCCATTGAATAGGTTGCATTCAGGTTCTAGACTTCTATTTTGGAGCTGGTGCCAACACAACTCTATGGGAGGGAAACAGTTTTTAAAAGAAATTTCCGAAAAGAATATGTCCAAATGATTTCACTGATCATTATTTGATAGTGATTGGATTCACAAACCTGCCATATTATTCTCATGGCTGGAAGTCCTTTCTGGCTACCGTCACGCACATGTTTTCGAATATTGTCACCACTTTTGGACACCTTTATGAGAAAATTAGTTCCTAAGTGCTGACAGAGAAGACAATGGACTTTGTGTGACATCGAAACAGCGAAACAAATGTCCAAACAGTGTAATAAATCAATCCCTAAAACATTAAATGGGAAAATACAGATCAAATACCCTCAGTTGCCAAAGCTAAAAAGAACTGTTTTCAGCCTGGACTTGAGCTTTGTAAAGATGATACGCTGAAAAGGGGAGCAGTTCTAATCTAAGTCAGTTCTGTGGATGGCTGTTGAAGTGAGACAAAGTTGGAAACGGACAATATTTCCCTTTGCCTAATTGTTATCTCGTTTGCGTTATGTGAACCGCTGAACTTTTCCTAAACTCCATCTGGACATTATGGCTCCATTAACCGCAGTTAGAGGCTCATCACGAACCATCTGCCGTCACCTCCCTCAGAGCGGGACACGGGGGCCGACTGACCGCTGGACTCACCGCGGCAGAGGAGGCCGCAAAGACAGGGCAGAGGCAACTTTTCATTCTAAGTTCGGGCGATTCGGAGACACTTCTGGCACCGTGACCGTCCGTCCTGCAGGAATCAACTCACCAAATAGTTATGTACTTTGGACATGAAAGACACCTCAATATTCTAAATAAAAAATAAAGCAGAGGTCTAAGCCAATGCATGTTCTTTAGTTTAATGTGGGAATTTATTTTATGCTTTTATTCTATCCTCTTTCCTTGCTTGGAGATAATTTCCAGAACTTTCTTGTTGCGAGAGCCAAGAAGGTTAGTGTTTGCTATTTCAGGCCCAAAGCTGCTTGGACAGACTCATCTCCTTGCAACAAATGATGATATTTTGTAGTAGAAAACACAATATCATAGAAATGATAGACCTCTGGGTGCCGCTGTTCCCCGATGCTCCCTGATTCTCCCAGGGAACAGCGGGACTAGGGAACGTATGTACCGGGGAACATCAATCTGACCCCATATATTAGCTATAAACCAGCTTTTTGCCAGAATGGCATCAACTCTGACACTGTCATTCGCCCACTTTGATTGAGATCCTGTTTTCCATCTGCATTCAAGACTTCAAAACTGTGGCCTAACAAAGAACGAAGAGCAGAAACAGTACTTACTGGAGGTTGTGAAAGAGCTCAGGCAGATCTTTTGTGACGCCAATAAAGCCACAGTGATTAGTGGACTTTTTAAATAACATTTTACGCAAGTTTCACTTTCTTTTTGGAGAATAAAACCACAAATTATTATAGTATGTCTTTTTCATTTGGCTCGCTATGTTATAGCAATTTTCAAGTGTCTTGTGCAACCTCTAAATATTAATTCATTTGCATAAAATATGGACACTGTACCAGAATACACTTGTATCGGGATACGTATTGCATCATGAAGTTGTTGTCTTAAGAGTAAACCAGAAGGAGGAGTAACCTCTAAGTCCCTCCTCTCTTGGTGCTAAAAGTAGGAGAACATCCAGCCTATTCATACTTAATATGGCTTGTTACCTTTCTATTGTCTCACCCTGGGCTAACTTCTAAGTCTGTTGACACTGCCTTATGGGATTCAACTTATGCCAGAGTCCTCCATTGTGATAGCTATCGCAATGGAGGACTCTGGCATAAGTTTCGACAATAACAACCTGAGAGTGAAACCGTCTCCACTATCATGCTAATGACCCTGGACTACTGGGAGCAGCAGGGCCATAAGGGAGTGTCAACAGTCTTAGAAGTTAGCCCAGGGTGAGACAATAGAGAGGTAGCGAGCCATATTAAGTATGAATAGGCAAGATGTTCTCCTACTTTTAGCACCAAGAGAGGAGGGACTTAGAGGTTACTCCTCCTTCTGGTTTACTCTTAAGAGACCCACAGCATTCTCAAGTCGTTATTAAGCTGATGACGATCTTTGGACTAAGCTTGAAACGTCCTACACTTCAACTACAGAGTACAGATGAAAACTGAAGAATCTTTGCTTACGATGGATTACTCCTGTATGACTGAGAACCTACACAAATTAATACTTAAACTGTTTATTTGGACGTCACTTGACCTCTTCCTGGATATTGTTCCATATTTTAGGGCCACAAACAGAGATGCAGAAACTTTTCTTGGTCGTCCAGGCGTGGGCAACTTTAAAATGATACAAGCCCCTTAAAATTTCCTTCTCTTACACTGAAAAAGATTTAAAAATGTTCAGGCAATTACTTATTTTTTTACTTTTTACATTAACTGAGCAGTTTTAAAAGTGATGATGTCATGAAGTTTTAGAATTTTTGATTGGATACATAATGGATTGGTGTGGTCTAGAGATAACCAGCATTACAGATATGTTCTTATAGTCTTATAGTAGTGTAAAGTAGTTTTATAATTTTTACCCCAAGCATAAATTAGCCTTAGAGCTTTACATTGATTATTCATGGTAAAAAACATAGCATTAGTGGTGTCTAGCAGCGCATCAGCAACCGTTGAAACTGCTGACATGTTGTTTATGTTTTGAGCAGTCAGACATTTTGCACATTTTCGCATTAAAGCCCATTTTCGCATTACGGTAAAGTCCACTGTAATAGACAACAAAGAGAGACGTTACCCGCGTATCAAAAAAAGACCCTGGGCAGAGTAAATGATTCACAGCACTGTCCTATTCCCGGTTCTGTCTACAAAACACAGGTAATTTTATGTCCAATTTGCTCTTGCGCCACAAAGCAATTTATCCACAAAGAGGGGACTGAAATGGACTGGCCAAGCGAGGACATCCACGTGTGCTGCCCCGGCGGGAAGTTGATGAAATGGTTATTTGACACACAGCAAAAGACAAGCCTACAAACCGCGTAAAAGCAAAAAAAAGGCATTTCCATATTCCAATCTCAACGCATTTGGATACAGAGCCGCAGAATGGAATAATCTTTTGCAGGGTGACCACGCAACCTTAGCGGGAAATAATAGGCAGCTGCAGGTAGACGGGGAAGAGAGATTGGTGAGATT
The DNA here is from genome assembly GCA_900303255.1 of Lesueurigobius sanzi. Classification (NCBI taxonomy): domain Eukaryota; kingdom Metazoa; phylum Chordata; class Actinopteri; order Gobiiformes; family Gobiidae; genus Lesueurigobius; species Lesueurigobius sanzi. Next base: position 2,179 of record OMNZ01033979.1, on the reverse strand, counting down.
TTATCATTTGTAGAGGAAAGGCG
>OMNZ01033974.1:0-17978 GCA_900303255.1 Lesueurigobius sanzi | reverse complement strand
TTTAGAGCCTTGGATTCTATTAACTCTATTACCTTTTATACATTGGAGCCAAATAAGACAAGATAAGAAAAGATAGTTCTTTATTGATCTCACAATGGAGAAATGTACTTAGTATGTGCCATCAGGAAGAAAAGGTTTGGAAACAGTAGTAATAATATATAGGATAAAAAGATAAATTTAAAAAGGCTAATAATGACAACAATACGATTAAATGTCTCTTAGCATCTATCAATATAAACTGTAAAAACATCTCTTATGTACACTGTGTAAAAATAAAATAGGATAAGATAACTAATAGGTGACATTGCAGGTTTCGTATACACTTATTATTGCACATGTTAGAAAATCAGTCTATAGCAGTGGCTCTCAACAAATACTGTAGCTCCTGGACCAACCTTCAATGTTTAAGCTTACAATAAAACAACTGACTCGAAATTTCCCAGTAATATTTTTAGCCAAGGCATATCAAAAATGGCCATGTGACCCACTTTTAGGCTCTAATCCAGCAGTCTGGTCTGCAGTGTATTATCTGATCAATAACAAGTCCATGCAAACATTCGCCGGCGCCATCTGCCAGCTGTACTTTACATGTTTTGCTCCACTTTCTGAGATGTAGTGTTTTCCTACAAAGCCTCAGTGGACCCTCCTCATCCTCCTCTGCTTATGCTCTGGCACTGGAAACCACAGCCCATTTCACCTTGTATAAAAATCCTCTGAATCATTTATACACGCGCCATCTGTTTTAAGTATCATCTGATCATTACATGCATTTTGGCAACCATTTGTGCATTGGACGTGCAAACCCGGATTTGTTTGCATAAATATTCATGAAAAAATCCACACTTTACATTTTTATGCATGGCTACGTTTTACATGGTGCAGTTATACCATAGGGCATAGCGTGTCGCACAAACCCCACGTAGCAAGGGGATATCAAGAAATGCATGACTTGTTAGACTAGTGGAAAAACCAGGTCATGTTTACCCATAAACCACACCCCCTCTCCCCAAAGTTTAAGGCTCAGATGTTGGAAGAATGACCAGAGAAAGAACTCCAAACTTTCTTCATCACTTCCAACCTCTTCCAACCTAACCTCCTTTCACCTCTGTCTACTCTTCACACTTCCTTAAAACAGACGTCCTCCACACTCTCTGAACCTTTTTTCCCATCTCCATCAACAATTCATCTGTCTCTGCCTCCCCTCAGGTTAAGAGTCTGGGTGTCATCCTCGATGGTGCACTGTATTTCCACTCCCACATTAACAACGCCATCCACCTGTGCAGCTACATCTCTCGCCTCCGCCCCTTTCTCACCCCTCACACCACCGCTATACTTGTCCACAGCATCAGCACCTCCTGTATTACCTACTGCAAGTCACTTCTCATTTGGTCCCCCCCAACAAATCCCTCCAAAAGCCGCAGCTCCTCCACGGACGCCAACCACTCACTCACCACCTCGCCCCCATCCTGCTGCAACGCCACTGGCCTCTCATGAAACAGAGAATCAACTTCAAAATGCTCCTCTTCACATTCAAAGCACACACAGCCTGTGCTTTGAATGTACATACATATCTGACCTCCTCCACATCGCCACACCTGCCTGCTCACTCCGTTCCTCCTCCTCCTCCTCCTCCTCCTCCTCCTCCTCTCTCCAGCTCTCTGTCCTGCCTCCCTCGCCATCATGGGGAGTAGAGCATTCAGCCGCTCTCTCTGACAACCTCTTCACAATCCTTTGCCACCTAGTCTCACACTTACCCTAGCAATGTTGCCCTCTGTTTTTATTTTATTGTTTAATATTTTATAGAAAACATTACCTGAACGCTTAACAGAAAGGTGAGAAAGCTTCAACTTCAACGTAGTATGCCAGGTCTGTATTGGATAGTGCCTATTTAAAATCAGTGTAAAAATGTATACGCATCATCATATTTGTATGCAAGGTCCATCATGGTGCCTACACGGTTGTTCGAAAGGGCATAAACTTGGTGTCAAACAGACTCCCACCTGTCTACCTCGGGAAGATAAAGAAGTACACAAGCAGTGAGAAAAGATCTATGGAAAGCCAGGCCCGATGCCAAACCGCAAATTCAGGGTTCACCCAAGTTTACTGCCAAGTGTTGAGGGAATAGAAGTGGCACGCGCGCTCCCATTTTAAACACACTGATTCTTATCTGGAGATTCAATCTGGCCACTGCATCTCTCTCTCTCACTCTCCCAGAGGCGGTGCGCTCCGGAATAATGTATAGTAGTTTTATGGCAGTTCCCGCAAAAAACACTATGCTCAATTACCCAGGTCTTGTTTACAGGAGATGACGGCATTACACCCGGCTTAGATCTGAAATACCTGCGTGCGCTGGGTTGTGTTGTTGTTTTGTGTGATTGGCAGAGACAAATGAATTGAATTTTTAGCCCTGAACATCCTATTGTGATTTAATTAGTGTAGACTGAATGACTGCGCAGTGTTTTGGATAACTGTTCTGTGTTTTCTGTACAGTGCTTTGCATGAATAGATACATACCTTTGCTCATTTACTTCTTGACTGGATGTGAATTGTCTGTCACGATCTTATATAGGTAGAGTTGTGCCATATTTAAGAGACCTGGCACATTGGTACAGACAAAGTAGATGAACTGTCTCGTTCCAGGACATACTAACAATTTTGGAAAGATATCGAATCGCTTTTCAATTATATTCATTAATGCTTTGAAATCTACATTCTCTGCATTGTGCATATTTTAAACATGACCAACATTCAAATTTGAGAGATATGACAGATTTGAGATATAAACTGCTAAACTTGAATCACATGCATTTCAAACAAGTTCACTAATAATAATAGAAAAAGTTACGTGGTTGTTATTAGATTAAAAATTAATTGATTCCACCTCTCCTCCAAGAGGCAATTTCCATTTCTTGTTCTTTTTATTCACTGAGGGTTTTCGCACTAGTCAAGCATTTGTTAAGGGATGTATGCAGTACCCCTTGTAGAGTATTTATGTGTGGTGTGGTAGAAATTTGCAGATTGTGTGATGATTCAGCCTGAGAAAGCCCACACTGTTGGTGCAAACGTTTTTGAGGTGGCGACAAGTAAACAGCGTCGCACCGAGTGTGTTTTGAAACCGTGGATTTAGTCTTCCGTCCTACAGCGGCCAATTAAAGTGTGGGAGTGTGCGCTGAGGTCCTGCCCACCAGCCTCCTCAGAGCCACAAGAGCTTCTCCCGGGTCACGCTCTGCGGGGGTGGCTCCTCGCGGGTCAGTCATGCAGCAAATATTGAGTGACTATGGAGACAAAACAATGAGAGGAAAGCTTGTATTATGAAGCAATTTTAAGTCTTAGCAAAGTATCTAGCTCTGTTTTCTTGACCTCACAGCAACTAACTTCATATCATCATATTCATCAGTTTCTTTAGTTAATTTGTCAGGGACCATGTGCAGTAACCTTAAAGAAAAGAGGCAAAGATTCTTCAGTCTTCATCTATACTCTGTAGTTGAAGTGTAGGATGTTTCGCTCTTTATCCAAAGAACTTTGAAGTTATCAACTCCAGAGTACAGGTGAACGATGGACAACTCCTGTATGACTGAGAACCTACACAGACTTAAAGAAAATAGGCTTTGTACTAGATTTAGTTATTGCTAATTTCCATCTATACGTTCACAAGCTTCCTCTTTTTCTCTTCGAGTCCGAGTTCAACTTTATTTACCTCAGACACAAAAAGAAACAAAGAACTTAAGAGAAACACCTCCACACAATGTAATCATTCTGTACTTTTCTCTCCACTGCATGTTGGCAATAATTTAAACACATTACTTGATGTCAGTTTTATGACCTGAGTTATGTAAACATTATTAAAAGTTGTTTTGAACTTCCAGCTCATAACACTGGTCCAAATGTGTATCTCATTAAGTGTCTAGTTCCTACACTGCCCACCCACACTCACTCTGACATATGAGCCTGCTGCAGATGGAGATAGGTGAGACGCATTCATGCTCTTATGAATGTCGTGATTTCTAATCTAACTCCTCAATTACATTAACTTTGATGGCTCAGGGCGCTCAGAGGACCTATTAAATTATAGCCAAATGGAGCATCACTTTTTTGCCTGTTGCCAAGACATTGGTCTCGTGTGGCTGTGAACAAAAGAGTGGAATGCTGTAAATTTGTTCTCTGCAAATTCATCAGGCAATTCATAAAGTTGACTGACGCTTTTTGTATGGATTGAAAAGTGTTTTATTCAGTGTTTGGTTTCTCCTGTAGATTATGTGACACAACTGTAAACTAAATACAGGGCTTAGTTTGTGGGAATCAAAGCCAACTGGCTCCAATGTACAGCTAATAAAGTAAATTGTAGCTGGTGTAGTCTTTTCATTTGGCTTATTATTAAAATAAGATCACTCACTCACAATGGCACACTTTACGATTCTAAACAAAAACAAAAGTACATTTTAGGCGAAGATTCTTCAGTCTTCATCTGTACTCTGTAGTTGAAGTGTAGGACGTTTCGCTCTTTATCCCAAAAAGCTTTGACAGCAAATGATGACCACAATGCCAGGCCAAGATGTTTTCCCAACCGTTAGTACCAAGAGAGGTGGGACTTAGAGGTTATCTCCTCCTACTGGTGTCTTCTTAAAGGAATAGTTCACTGCTTTTACATGCATACATATGTTCTAACCTGGGCTTAGATGAGGCGATGCGTGGCTGTCTGGTCTTTGTGCGTGCCTTCGGTCCCGTAAGACGACCAAAGACGTTGTTAGCATTTTGCCCCTCTACATGGTGCCAAATTTCGGAGAAGTTAGAAGCCACAAATCTCTTCCACGTTTCCCCTATTTAAATAGGGCTATGTCAGTAGTTACACGTTCAAAGTATAGTTACACAAAATTAAACCTGTCAATTTTCTAAGCGGATAAAAAAGGGTACTATATTTTTAGGCGGAATAACACGGAATTGAGTGGGGGAGAATCCTTTAGGAGCGTCTTAATACTGCGCGGAGGTTGAAGTGGTGTTATTCCGCCTTAAAATGTAGTACCTGTTGGAGGTTTTATCCACTTAGAAAATTGACAGTTTTAACTTTGTGTAACTATACTTTGAACGTGTAACTACTCACATAACCCTATTTAAATAGGGGAAACTTGGAAGAGATTTGTGGCTTCTAACTTCACCGAAATTTGGCACCATGGGACTATACTGTAGAGGCAAAATGCTAACAACGTCTTTGGTCGTCTTACGGGAATGAAGGCACGCACAAAGACCAGACAGCCACACATCGCCTCATCTAAGCCCAGGTTAGAGCATATGTATGCATGTAAAAGCAGTGAACTATTCATTTAAGAGACCCACGAGTGTGTCAAGTCATCATTTGCTGACAAAGCGTTTTGGATAAAGAGCGAAACGTCCTACACTTCAACCACAGAGTACAGATGAAGACTGCAGAATCTTTGCCTACGATGGACGTCTCCTGTACAACAGAGAACCTACGCGGACAAAAGTACATTTTATTTATATTTCCTAATGCCTGTTTCTTCTGTAGTTCCATGTGGAGGGGTGATGACTGGTCGCAAAGGCACCATACTCTCTCCGGGATATCCCGAGCCGTACTCAAACTATCTCAATTGTGCATGGAAAATCACTGTCCCAGAAGGAGCTGGTATTCAAGTGAGTAAGAAGTAGGGCCTCATTATTGAGGAAAAGCATCTAACTTTTACCATTAAAGTTTTTGTTGGCCCTAATTGCTTCTATTTATCAAAGCTTTCTGTGTATTTTATAATTTAAGATTCAAGTAGTGACCTTTGCTACTGAGCACAACTGGGACTCCTTGGATTTTTTCGACGGGGTTGATGGCAAGGCTCCAAGGCTCGGGAGCTACTCAGGTAAAACTGATACAAGGGAATTGTGGTTGTCAGCTCCCGCCTGAGTTTCAATCAAACGTCACAAGGTCCCAGCCTCAGACAGATGTTGTGATGGAGCTGATGACATTTGGCATGTCCTTTGAGAGCAGCATCTAAAATCAGTTAAGGGAAGTCAAGCAGGAGAGGAACCTCTGCCACCTATCTGCAGTATAAATCTTCATAACCTAAGCCCGGTTTCAGACTGCAACTTTTCAAGTGTCAGGGCGCCTCGGGGGTCCTGCTAATCAAATGCGCACCCCTGCCACAGAGTTACCAGTGCAAACAGGCCATCCCAGAATCCTGTGGCAAGTCCCTGTGAGAAAGGAGCCGGTTTAGCATAATGACTCCCATTCGGAACAATCAGTTTTACGAGGCGAAATGTCACATTCTTCAAGTGATGAACATCTCAATTTGGAAATAAACTTTGCAAATGTGTTGAAGTGAAGTGGCACGGCATGCAGTGAGGTTCACATATCTACACATATCTGCTGGTGCCTATGCCAGCAACTGCAGACTTTAGATGGGTTCAATTTTAACATTTGCCAGATGGTTCCAGGACAGACACATGCAACGGACAGACAGCCACAAATTTGCAAACTGCTCGTGGATGCCTTTTGGTCAACCACTCTGCTACGGTGGTGCCTCGCTGATCAATTTCACATTTTTCATTACCAATCTGGCATGAATTAAATATACTTGCCGAAAGTTATGCACACAAACATTTAAAACTCAAAGTCAGCGTGTTCCTTTCTTAAACATGAATATTAAAAACCTTGATATTCTCAATGGCCTCAGAAACCCAAACGGCACCTTGGCATTATTCATTATTCAAATCTGTCTTCTCCAAGTTTTGACTGTGCCCTTTCAGAACTAATTTCCTGTGCATATTATTTATTAAAGGTACAACCATTCCCCAACTGCTGAACAGCACCTCCAACAACCTGTACCTGACCTTCCAGTCGGACATCAGCGTCTCTGCCGCGGGCTTCCACCTGGAGTACACAGGTATGAGGAGAGACAGACTGTCAGCTCGTCTGCCGTCACTCTGTCCAAACGTGTCCGTCTCCCGTTGGCTTCCAGCTGCTGCTCTCCCCCACGCTAAACAAGAGGGACAGCTGCTCAGGGGGGCGCAGTCAGGCCCGTACACATACGCAGAGGAAGTTAGATAGAAAGAAGTATTGAACTTTAACATTTCGTATGTTTCCAACAACAGGAAACAACATGTTTTAGCCAGTGCCCCATTTTTTTCATTACTTTTTATTGTATAAGTTGCAAAAGTAACTGTGACCAAACATTATTATTATTATAGCATTCAAGTATGTCATGTTAGATGTTGGAAATCGAAATATAGGGTTACAATAGGTTGCGTTCACAATATAGAGAGCGGAGAAACCGTTTTTTGAAAGAAATTTCGGAAAGAAAATTGACAGAAGTTTTCCCTGTTCAGTATTTGACCTGCCATATTATTATTCTCATGGCCACTAGGCAACAACAAGCACATGTTTTTGAGCATTGTCACCACTTTTGGGCACCTTCATGAGAAAATAATTAGACCTTAGTTCAAATGTGCTGACAGAGAAGACATTGAACATTATGGCCCAGGGATTACAGATAAATTAGCAATAAACGAAAGACTAGAAATCTGCTACAAATTTTGACTGTTTCCATAGTTGCTGCTATATCTTTCTCAGCTGCCCTCCACCTCAATTTTAAACTATAGGCTCTTTAGAATGGTGATGTCATGTGAACGCAACCTATTACATCATTGCGCAGTATCGAACTCGCAACAGGTACAAAAGATACCCTGTCTAACCAAATCAAGGATGTAGCCTCGCTTTATAAAACACGTCTTCAATGCAAACCAGAGAAGACATGAGCCGTGCTGTCGCGTATATGTCTCCTGTCAGCTCCCCCAGTCTGAGAGTGGCCCGTCAGCGTTGAACAAGCCTTCACAGCCGTAACCGTCGCAGTCGGAGTCCCATTTCCCAAACACCTCTGTCTTTTCCCTTCCAATGGCTCTATCATTGCGTCTGCCTGGGCCTTTTCTTCAGTCTGAAACCTCCCCCCGTGATCGCTGCTCACTGCTGGGAATCACTCCGGCGCTGAGTCTCGCCGTGAGCTCTCTTGTGCAAACTGCATCCCTTGATGTTTTTCTTAGCTTGCATGTTTTGCGACTGACGTTTTTATAGACAATACATGCGTTGACACTTAGTACTTGGCATGTACGATTCCAGGAAACAGCGGCAGTAATCTCTGGCTGTTTATATTGTATCCCTGGTAATGGCTTGTGTTGACTATATGTCTATTATTGAATCTTCTCTGCCGATGCATTTGAGGACAATGTTAGGAAGAGGCTCCAGGGACAGTCGCACAGCCACCCATCTGTTTCCTTTAAGTGACTGCAGTCCATTGAGACCGGTCCAGGATGTCTCTCCCACAAATACAGATTATTGCTAAATTTATTTCACTGACAGTCCGTACACCCGAGCGGTAGTTGTAAGCTGCATATTCCCCATCAGTCACCATTTACATCCATCAGAAACATCCCACAATTCACACTAGTATAATGCTAGTAATTATTATGTAAAATAGATTCATAATGACCAGACCTTTATAGTTTATGATATAATAAGATTCTGTGTTGTAATCCCACGTGGCCACACTGAACACTCATTATTTTATATCCTAAAATATAGACTCAGTTGTATCCTCAGTTGACTTGTAAGTTGCAAGGACAGTTTACTTAAAGCTGTTTGCATCCCTAGACAGCATGACATATAAGACCACTGGGGGGAAAGGCATTTCTGCTAAATTTCCCTGCCCCTATGATTTTGGTTCTTCATTATACAGTATATTTGAACTTGGACATGAGGTTTGCAGATGTAATTTTGCAGAAATACCTTTTTAGCAGCGTCGCCTCTGGGTAAACTCCTGTTTCTCCCACCGCTTTTCCATTAAACAAGTGGCCCCAAAGCAGCCTCTGAGACCAAGCGCTAGTACCACTCTTACTCTAGCTCTCTCCAGAGGACACTAACACTCACAATGCCCATACAGGAATTTGCAGGTGTGGCGAATTATTAAATTGTGTGTTGTAATAGCATAACCTCAGCTAGCTTGATTGTTGCGAGATCTGCTTTTTCAGTCTCATGACTAATTCCTCTTGAAAGACTGGGACTGACTTGTCCGGTCTCAGAACCACAGGAGTTTCAGACCAATCATGTCAGAATCAGAATAGAATTTATTGCCATTGTCAATGAAGGTTTCACAGACTAGGAATTTTATCAATACTAATGCGTTGGCAAGGAGATGACGGGAAAACACCAAATATATTGTAACATACTTACAAACGTGAGTATTTTAAAAACTAGATAGTTTAGTGCTTTTGTTTGCTACATATTAAAAGTAGCTGCAATCAAGTGCCCTTGATCCAGTTGGCAGCAAATATCCCCCTTAAAGTCCAACCTCTTCGATTTAAACCATTTTGCGATTGATATCACAGTGCTAATGAAATTTGCAGCGTAATATCAAACTGGCCTTTGCCAGGTTCGTAATATCAGTGTGCCCTGTTGAAAATATCAGCTCCGTTTGATAAGGACGGGCTCTTTTCCAAAATGACCGTCCTGTAGGAGGCTGTGGGTGTTCACCTTTTCACAGCGGGATGAAAAGAGTTCTTGCCAAAATGTGTATCCTGACAGTTTGACTGCTATCCCTCTGCTTCTCAAAGGGAAACGGAGCCATCTGTTAGCCAGCAATCACACTTACCAGGCGCAAAGTACAAAATGCATTCAAATTAGTTTGTATGTGTGTTACCTTCTCTCTCCTCTTTTAAACATTAAAAACAAAAATGACCTAAAGCTAAACTACTTAAAAACTTGTCGAGCTTCTATATAAGTCATTTTTACATAACATCTGCAAATGTGTTTAGTTTTTATAACTTGACACACGCAAGTAAAAATAAGAAAAACAGTTCACCTACTCCTGTTTTTGTTTTTCTTCCCACTCAGATACTTCTACTTTGTATAATTACATATTTAAAAAAAACTTTCACAGTTTTCAATGAAGGGCTACTTTTTATTTTCTATGTTTAACTGTGGGAGTTTAATCCATTCTTGGGTGTACTTATAAATTAGGGATTATGTTTATGTATTATGCAGGCCTAATACATTATGATTAGGCAAAACTGTCTTAAAATAGTAGAGAAAAGTTCCACATTGCCACATTAACCAGTAAATGTGTAGTCCATTATAAGCCGTGGACCACATTACCCTTAAGCCACTCAGTATGAGCCTGTGAGCTCCTGCAACGCGCCGCTGTAAACACTTTGTTCCAACAGAGCTCACCGCTTCTGTCAAGTAACACTTGAGGGATGGCTTTGTAATTTCACACTGATTGCTTCAGATCACTGTTGGAAAGATTTTGAGATTAAAGCCACAAGAAGAGAAGCGCTCTCGTTTCTTGGCCGGCCTTAATTTCATGATGGAGACAGACGAAAATAAAGGCCTCTTGATATGGCATCTAATTAGGACATTATAGGAAATTAATAACACTAAAATCACCTGTACAATTATTTTCATTGGATTCAGGTATTAGCAAGACCGCGAGACCGTTTATGCGAGTGGGAAATGAACACTTATGTCTGGAGTGCGGCTGTAACGGGAGAATAATGGCTGTCTGCACTTGTGTGTTGTGACTCTTTCCTAAGCAATAGGTTTAGATTCGTGCCCAGAGCCGCTGCCTCCCGCTAACGGGCAGAGGATTGGGGACCGCTACACCGTGGGTGACATGGTTTCCTTCCAGTGCAGTCAAGGCTACACCATACAGGTAAGCAATCCCTAACTCAGTATTGGAAATCTATGGTTTGTTTATTAGCAACAATTACTTTACCACTCTTTTCTTTCCACATGACTCGTTTGTTTAAGTGGTTTTCTAATAAGACATGTGTTGTTCAAGCCATGTGTGTTGCGTAAATTCGAGTCAGGTCTGAGGAGAGGCGAGTTTTATGGCGCTGTAAACACGCTTCATGAAATAAACATATTTTGTTTGTTTTCATTTTTGACTTGTTTTATGGTTCATTTTGAAATTAAAATGGTTTTACACAACAATTTCCAGATGACTAGGTTTGTAATTTCCCATCGTCTCTAAATAACTCCGTATTAACCACAACAATTGGGATATTTTTGTGATTTGGGCTCTTTAGAAACCGTGTCCTCAGCATCCCCCAGTGCAGCCACACTCTAATCTGTGCAGAATTCAGCATCTTGATTTACAAGTCTAATACGGCGTAAAACTGTGTGTACGTGCGCTTGTGTCGGTTACAAAGCAGCTTAAACTTCTTTCTATCTTCTCTGAGTACATAGCTGTGGCATTCCTAGCACCATCCTAGGCCATAGGCGATGGATTGTGTTAACGGTTGCCTCTCTAATCCCGCACAGACTTTTTTTTTTTTTGTTACTGGCTCAAGCATTCACTTCCTTTTACACACTCAGGACCAACCAGCAAACTTCTTTTACACATTTTGAGGCTTAGAGCGAGAACAGCAGAAATAGTCTGGGGGCCATTGTAGACACCACTCACTGGATTAGTCCTTTGAACTATGTGTTCCATATCTTTGATTAGCTGTGAGGAAAGATATTCAGCGCTACAGCTACACATAGAGGTAGCACCGAGGCTTTCTGTCACAGCTCTTGCATTGACAGCAGTAATGGGTAGTTAGGTAGACTAGGATTACTTGTAGTAGTTAGGTGGACATGCAAGTGATGTCACAGCATGGCGCGCTCGAAACATTTTTTGGAGTTAATTGAAAATGTCATGTCAACTGTGAATTAATTGTAAAACACTGTTGTTGGTTTCAATTAGTCAAATTATTTGTAATTGTATTTAATCTTGTTTGTTAGCGTTAAACAACAACATTGTTTTACATTTAATTAACAGGGTTATGTGAAGAAGGTTAACACATTTTCAATTAATTCCAAAATGTTTCAGGAATTTTAATTGAATCATAATGGTAACAGAAGCCAAATGACTGTCAATACTGAGTTTTGTGTTATTTTGTGTATCCGGAAAATTAACCCATTGGTCCAAAACGGCGCGTTCTAATACTAATAATTCTGTGTTTCTTTACTATTTTTTCAGAAGAAATCAATTGTTGAAACCTTGATATTAATATTTTAGCACTGCCTTGGCTGACATCCAACCGCAGCCACGTCTGGGTATTTGTGTTGTTTTGTTCTCTGAGGCTGTGGTACAACCCTCGGTAGTAAGATCACAGGTGGTAGTCCCCGGCTTCCAGCAAAAAGCCCCTGTCTCACTCTGAATCCCATCAAATATTTAAACAGAAGACCTTAAGAAGAGGTTTCGGAAAAATACCCCAATATGGATTTCAACTAAGGCCAAAGATCCACAAGGCTGACAAATCTACCTTTTACACCTGTTGTTTTAATCCTCCCCGCTCTTTTTGTTTTAATATTGTCTGGACCCTGTAATAATGCCTTTGTTTTTGTTCCGACCAGGGAAACGCGTACATCACCTGCATGCCTGGCCCTGTGAGGAGGTGGAACTACCCAGTACCTCTCTGCTTAGGTAATGTATGGTTTTATTTATTTATTTGTTTCCTATTTAGCATAGAAATGGTATAGATCAGTGGTTGTCAAACAGTAGCTTTGCTTAAATGTTTATCCTGGCATTAAAGGCCATATCCTAAACCCTTCAGGCACAGCAAAGGCAATATGGCAGAAGCTAAGCAGGGCAGGGCCTGGTCAGTACTTGGATGGGAGACGGATGGGGATTTGCCAGAAAGCCTTGATGATTGCAGTGTGTGTGTGAATGTGAGTGAGGGTTGGTGGTGGACGGAGGGTCAGATGGCTCAGATTGGCAGCCTCGCTTCCCGCTTCGTAGTCTACCACAGGACAGCTGTGGCTACAATTGTAGGTTACCACCAAGTATGGAGTAAATGAATAATGCCATGGAAAGCATCTTTGAGTGTCCAGAAAAGTGTTCTATAAAACCAATGCATTATTATTACATTTTTGAATGTAAATCAGTGGTTCCCAAAGTGTGGTCCGGGCCCCCGGCCTCATGTCATTTCCAAGAGGCCAAAACATTAGAAATGATTTTTAATATAATTATTACTGGGGAAGTCCCTATGCCATCTTCGGATGGATAAGGGGGCCACAATTCTTTGGGCTTTGGGAATGGCTGATGTAAATATTTAAATATTTTCCAGGTGGAAGTTGAAAAGTTTTATAGCCACTGATAGAGTTGACAAAAACATGCAGCATCACTTTCACCTCCTTTCATTGGTATTTTTGTGCAGTAATAACTTCAGACACACACAGCCTGAAAAAAAAAAGATCAATGCTCTCACACAGGCCCTGTTATTGTATTAAGAAAGCTGAACTTCCATTGGAAGTAGAGAAAACAGGGCAATGGTGGACTTTGAAAGCTTTGCAGGCTGGGGATTATGAATTTTCTTTGCTTTCCCCTTCAATCAATACAGCTTTCCACCATTTCAGGCTATTGTCTGATGCCTTATAGCGGCTGATGAGCCCCTAGCTTTAGCCAGCACTTTATATGATTTTGATTGGCACTGTAATACAATTCAAAGATGACCAAAAACTGTCGTCCTGTTTGCCTTTGTAACACTTGCCTTTCTGTTCCCAAATCACGCGTGTAAGAAGAACTCACACACCCTGTACAGCCCAGACATGCTTTTTATTGCACTAAACCCTTACACACTCTCTGCATGTTAAATGTAGTGTCCCTATGGGTTTCACAGTTCACTGAAGGCATAAATCTCAGCTTTAGTGTTGACAAGTGCGTTTCCTGGACTTAAACTTTTGCTCATTTGCAGTACATGCACTCAACCCAGCGCCCGACTCTCCATGTTGCCTTAATTGCTGATAAACTCACTTCAAAGTATCCGCCTGTGCCAGTGGAAGCGCCATAACATCTCCATAAGTATCTGTCCACTCGTCTCCCTTTTTTAAATTCACAAACAAAGAGGTTGCAGCGTTACGAAACTGCCAGCTAAATTAAATCATGGGAAAAAGCTGTTGTGCTTGCGGAGGTGTACATTTGCAACAGTCAATAGTTCTCCACATTTAGTGCATGAATTCATCTATGACTTTAATGTGATCTGAATGGTGGCTGTTATGTTTTAATAGTAATAAACTGTAAAATAATAAGTAATTAATTAGATGTTGTTTTATTTAAAAAATTAAAATAGTTACTGCTGTCTTACAAGCAAAGTCAAACCTTGTGGCTTTGGTGGCAACAAAATAGATCTATTGATAGACTACTCAAATAAAAATAACATGAAGTTGGTTGGTATGAGAGAAAATGATGCAGTGTTATATTGTTGTGGCATCCCCTCAAAGAGAACATTAAAAAGACAAAGGAGGAAGTCAATGTAGAAAGGAGATTTTGCAAGGTTAATGTGTAATAGGTAGTTAATCCTAACATTGTGTAAAGCGCTTAGTAATACGTAAAGCGTCAATGTTGATTTAAGGGACCATGTAGCACAACTCAAAAATCAATCTTCCAAGTCAATGACCACAATCAACATTTGTGCTTGAACTTAACCCATACAGGAGATGCATCTTTGTGTTTTACTGAGTCTGTTGGTGCAATCTCCGATCACCTCAGAGCGGAGGTTACATTAACTGAAAATTCTCTTTCAGTGACAATGACTGAAAATTTTGAGTATTGACAGAATAATTTGAAGGCTGTCCTTCATTTTGAAGGATTGAAAATCAAGCCATCGTCATCTTTTGAGATTTTTGCACACTGTGTACTAACGCAATGTAGTTTCCAATGTTCCATGATCCTGCTCACAAATTATAATTGCATCCATTCATCCTGTAATCTGTGTTTTCTTACATACATTATACTAATGAGAGATTAATTAATGATGGATAAAAATGGCTCACGATAGATTTTTTTTACAACCTTGTCCTTAATGACTGAGAAAAATGATCCCTAGTGAAACCACTCAGAGCATGAGAGAAAAAAACATGTAATAACGACGTATAGTAGAAAATATATAATTAAATATGTGTGTAATCTTTCAATTTGCTTCTAAAGGGAAGGGAATCTTTTTTGTATAGCGCTTTTCATATTACACAGTCACACGCAAAGCGCTTCACACAAGCGCATTCACTCCATGCTTATAAGATACATTTGTAGCCACAGTTTCCCCTGGGGCAGAACAACAGTCTGCACCTGCAGGAGCCAGGATTCGAACCCCTGACCTTCCGATCATGTGACGACCTGCTCTACCACCTGCGCCACTGTCGCACTAGGGGAAAGTCAAGCAGAAATCATTGGCCTGATTTAGGCCGTGTGCTCTTTTGATATCTAAATAAGTAGATGGAGAAAGAACATGTTATCCTAAAATATAAATAATATCTTACATTGTTATCTTTAAAAGTGTTGCTTGAAGCTCCGGTTGCTGGTGAATATGTTTATCAAGAGCAATTCACACTGTCACAGTGTGAAAGCCATAGCCGCGTTTGAGCTTAGATAAAGCAGCGTGTATCTTGCGGTCCGCACAAACACCACAGCAATCACCTACAGAGTCAATACCCACTTACACCAATTTACTTCTCACATTGGACAACCCTTCCTCAGTCGGCATATAAATACTGTTCATAAACACATACTCTGAGCCATAGGCGACTTGAAACGTATGTACACAAGCAATTATTATTTGTACTTAAAGCTGCAAACACACATGTTATACAATCCATGTGGGATTGCTGCATAGTTTTCTCTGTATTGATGTTAGATGCATGCTAGAAGTGACATGTTATTTCTCATTGGTTGGTCTCCTACAGCTCAATGCGGGGGCTCCATGACAGACTTCAGTGGTGTTATCCTCAGCCCCGGCTTCCCAGGGAATTACCAGAGCAGCCTGGACTGTAGCTGGAGAGTTCAGCTCCCTATTGGCTTTGGTATGTCTTTCTTACCCATAATTGTTCTATATAGAGCATATCCTGGGCATAGGTCTTAGAAGGGAGTTGCAATGTAAAAAAAAAAAAACCCACACATATAATTGCAAAAAGAAAGAAGGAGAAAAATCTATAGTGTATAGATACTGAAATTCACTTGTACATCATCTCCTAAAATGTGATATTTTGTTCTTTTAATGAGTGAAGGAGAGTTTCCTAATGGTTTAAAATCCCTTTAAAAAAGCTGAATTGTGATTTTTGTTTTCCTTTCCGTCGTTTCCTTAAATGGTGAGAATTAGACCCTCGCCCATAGCTATATGTATGCACTCGATATTATTGTAATCTCTCTCTGCTTTGACGTGTCATAGGCATCCATTTGCAGTTCCTGAACTTCACCACGGAGCCGGTCCATGATTACCTGGAGGTGCGCAGCGGGAACCTGGAGACGGGGACAGTGATTGATCGCTTCAGCGGCTCGGTGATGCCCAACTCTCTGTTTAGCACCACCCACGAGACCACTCTGTTCTTCCACAGCGACTATTCACAGAACAAGCCCGGCTTCCACATCATATACCAGGGTAAGAAGACATCCCATTAGAGGATTGAGCGCATGCCTGTACATTTCAGGCGCATTTTATACAACGTACTTCTTTTATTTTAGGGCAAATGAGAATAATTATGTACTTTTCTCTGACAATGGCTATGTTGTAATAAAATGTGGTGGATCTATTCTCTATGTTGATTTTTTTTTTTATTCTATGATCTTAGCATATGAGCTACAAAGATGCCCAGACCCTCGTCCCTTTCGGAACGGGGTGGTGATTGGTCAAGAGTACAGCGTGGGGATGACCATTTCCTTTGAGTGCCTGCCTGGATACACTCTGATCGGAGAGGCTTCTCTCACGTGTTTGCATGGAATCAGCCGCAACTGGAACTACCCCATACCGCGCTGTGAAGGTGACTTCAATATTTTACAAATGCATTCAAATACACATCAATCAGATATCAGAATATGGTCAGTAGTGATCTATAGTAGGTACTAGAGGCCAATTATTAACAGCAAAAAGTTTTAGAATCAAGGACAAGCTGAAGGATTGCCAACAAGGACCAAACTGTGATGGTTGTATTGTGTTGTATTTCTATCTATCCAATGATGAACGTACAGCTTTAAAAGAACTTATGGCCAACAGAGAAGTCGTGATAAAGCCAGCTGATAAAGGAGGCGCTATTTGCATACAGGACACTACCAAATACAGGGAAGAAATTTTGTCCCAACTCTCAGAACCACGTTTCTATAAGAAGTTGAAACATGATCCCACTATTTCATTTCAAAAAGACGTATTGGAATATCTTGAACAGGCGAAAGAAAAGAAATGGATTTCACAACATGACTTTGATTTCCTTTACTGTAGATTCCCAGTCAGACCCGTGATCTACACTTTACCTAAGATACACAAGTCTCTCACCAGGACGTCCCATTGTGGCACAAAACAACTCCCTTTGGTCCCCCCTGTCTATTTTTGTAGACCACTTTATTAAACGGCACGTACAGGCCCTACCTGCATGCATTAAGGATTCTACAGACTTCATACAGAGATGCTCTAACATCAAAGACTTATCAGATGATGACCTCCTGTTGACCATTGACATCACAAGTCTGTACACTAATATTCCCCATGAAGGGGGCCTGGAGGCACTGAAGTTTTATCTCCAACAACAGCATGATCCAGGTGACCCCCCTAATCAATTGATTCTAGACCTTGCAGAGTTTATAATGAAATGTAATTATTTTCGTTTTGAAAAAGACTTTTACTTGCAGGTCTCTGGGACAAGCATGGGGACTGCCTGTGCACCAAACTACGCCAATCTTTATGTGGGTTTTTTTTAGAATAAATTTGTTTTCAATGAAGTGAAAAATCCTCACGTGTCCAAAATAATAAAGTGGTACAGATATATCGATGACATTTTTTGTATCTTCAGGGGCAATATACAGGAAGCCACAGAATTTATATCCCTACTAAACAGCTTCGAGCCCAGTTTGTTTTTTACACCCCAAATGAGCAATGAAAAAGTAAATTTTTTAGACATGCAAGTCATAAAAGTTAATGGGTCTATTTTCACCACCCTTTATAGAAAAGAGACTGATAGAAAC
>OMNZ01033970.1:0-13206 GCA_900303255.1 Lesueurigobius sanzi | reverse complement strand
GGGGGGGGGGGGCGGCAAAACACTGGATTTCAACAACACTGCCAGCTAAATAATCTCCCATGAACAAAACATACTGTACATTATTCCCTGAAGTAGTCTAAGTATAGGCGTTCAACAAATTGCGACGGAGATGTGAAGTGATGCTGCCCCGCCCTCCACTGTGGCATGTTATTAAAAACAAGATCAAAACCAACACACTCCAGCTCTGGAGGGATCAAACATAAGGTGCTTGAGTGCCATTCCCAGACGCACAAAGCCGCCATAACAAACAGTCTCACGCTGACAAACAGAGTGCCCAAATCTGCAACTTAGCTCCCTATGAAGAGTCAGAAGGTAATGCCGAATTATTAGCCAAATTAGTTGTTTGCCGCTAAGAGGATTACACTTTAATCTGATCAAATGTCTCACGCACTTAAACTTGTGATGGCGAGGAGTGTTTAAAGATTGCGCAGACACAGCAGCGGAGGTCGGAAGCAGTTCTAATGAATGCACGTAGGGGGAAGGTGGCTTTGAAGTGCACTCGTTCATAGACCCTACTTAGCATGGCGGCTAATTGCCCTAACCGAAACGCATTATCCGAGGTATGCCCGCAGATCAATAGGAGACTTGGGAGGTCAGGAGGGGTCCCAGCGCAAACAAAGCTAGGGCTAACGCGCCACTGATACTTGTTTGTCACTTAAGCCAGGTGATTAATTCAGATCACGCCTTTTGATTAAGACGTGTGTGGTGACAGTAAGAGCATTACATGAGATTAATGCCTCAGCCCATCTGTTCTCGCATATAGAGGTGATTTTAATTAATGGTAAGAACGCTGTTAATAGGCAGTTGACATTCTCCGTCACAACAATGGCAAGCGATGATCAGACATGAGTAATAGGCCTCAGATGTGGACGCCGGCGCGGCACATGGGGCCCCGT
This sequence comes from Lesueurigobius sanzi, assembly GCA_900303255.1. NCBI lineage: Eukaryota > Metazoa > Chordata > Actinopteri > Gobiiformes > Gobiidae > Lesueurigobius > Lesueurigobius sanzi. The sequence continues at coordinate 12,289 of OMNZ01033970.1, read as the reverse complement.
GTGGGTCGAGGTGTGAGATATACACTTCCTGTGTAGCGGAGCAGGTATAGGAGGAGGGAGGAGGCAGAGAGCATTTGGTCTGACACTCGGAGCAGTAATCCAGGCATATGCCACTGGGAACAAATGTCTCCCAGGTCCGCCTTTTGGAGCGCAGCCACGGTGTCAAGAGGAGCTGTGAAATTGCTGCACTTTTTGTCCCATTTCCGAGAATATAGTGGAAGCAGTACTGCGGAGTGTGGGTGCAAGTTAAATCTAACTTGAGTGTTTGTGGCTTTATTTGCAGAAATATAAGACACACTTAAAAAGATCTCCTTTTCCCGCCTTCCAACACCCAGGGTGTCCATAAAGTCTCTTTACAATTTTAAAAATGTATTACAAAGGCAGTTGAGAAGATATCTTGACCAGATTTGTTTTATTGTAATCAGTGGTTGTCAAAGTTTTCTTTACCTCATTTAATACACTTCAATATGGGCACCATTATGCCCATGTGGCATCTGTCCCCCTGAAACGCGTTGGGGTCTAAGTCTATTATAGACATGCCATAAAGAATAAGGGCATTTATTTAATCTTTGAGAGAGTGCCTTGTTTTTTCTGCTTTTTTATACAATGACAACAAAGAGCACCTCTCATACTACTATTTTTCATTACTACCTGGAGGTCCATGAAACATCCTCTTCTTTTCCTTTGTTGACAATGGGCACCATGAGTTCAATACACCTCTATATGGGCACCATTAGTTTAATACACCTCTATATGGGCACCATGAGTTTAATACACCTCTATATGGGCACCATGAGTTTAATACACCTCTATATGGGCACCATGAGTTTAATACACCTCTATATGGGCACCATGAGTTTAATACACCTCTATATGGACACCATTTATAATAATACACATTGTGCTTTGTGCAATGTTAGTTGCACGAAGCACATCAAGATAGTGTTCGATTTCTTGCCATGTTCGCCTCATCGATGGTGGCAATAGCATCAGAATAGCATTGATATCTTCAACATAACCCCATAGAAAGAAGTCCAAGGCAGTGAGATGTGGTGAACCTGGTGGATGCCTTCCAATCCATTGGTCTGGAAATGATTGATTGAGGAACTGACGAACATGCAGTCACCAATGTGGTGGTCCACCATCTTGCTGGAAAAGGATGGTTGGTTGAAGGTCATTCAGTTGTGGTGCCACATATTCAGTCAAAAGGTCAAGGCAGCTAGTAATTGATGCCTCGTGGAAGAAAAATGGACCAATTATTCGATTGCACATGACTCCACAGTCACTTTTGAACTCACAATTCAATGTGATTACCAACTTTGATAAACACTGATTCTGATTCAGCTGCCTTTGTAATATTTTTTAATTGTAAACTTTAAGGACACCCTGTGTTTCTTTAGGGACCGACAGTAAATAATTTGAGTTGCATGTGCATTTTTATTTGGCAAAGCTTTTACACACAGGACGCCATCTCTCAATTTAACACAAAAAGTACAAATTGCAAAGTATTCTCTGTAGTGTCGGGAATATAATTAGGCTGCATAAACCTACAATTTGCTGTTCATCAGACGCTACACTGCTCTGTCTTTGGGCATAAATGACTTTCTTGTTTGGCCTCGTCGGTTCTTATATATGCAATCTTATGCAAATGTGTTGATTAAAAGTGCATTTTCGCTCTACCTGGCTGTTCCGAGCCAAATCTGGCCCATGCTTTACACCCATCGCATCACAAGTTCCCCCCGATAGAATCTGTCGTCGCAACAGCTCATATTTATCAAGTACAGTAAGCCGATCTTATTAGATGTCTTTGCGGATTTGCTTCACATGAATATATTATCATAGAAATATATGTATTTTTAGTCAAATTTGCATAATACACATCCCCTCGTTTGCAGATGCTAAAAATGCAATTGAACAAAATGTAAAAAAAAGAGCTCAAAAACAGCTTCACCAAGGTGCTAAGAATATTGTTTACTTGACATTTTTCACACAATACCAGCCGCGCTCATTATTATCACAGGTGTAAGTATGAAATATGCTTTGAGTTAGTTATGCGCGCTGGATATTAAATTGATGTATTGAGACGCCCGGTGCTGTTTGGTATTTTGTGAAGGACGGCACTCCAGGTGTGCCACAGTTGGCGGATCTATCCTTTGTCAAACAAGTGTGTCCTAGTTAGAGACACTTGGACGTGGTTAGCCTTTTATGCCAATTAGTTTTGCTTGGAGCCGGGGAGTAGCTTAGTAAACATCCAAATTTGTATCTGGGTTTTTAGTTCAGTGAATGGGAAAATGGATATTAAAGAAAACTACTTACGATTAGGGCTGTGTCCATTGAAAGATATACCCTTATGGACGGGAAAAGGTATATTCGCATTTATGAATGAATGAATGAAGGTTTTTTTTTTTCTTTTTCTGGCTATGAACATGCAACAAAACACATATAAACATTGCAAACAAGGAAGGTAACCGAAAAGGTGTTGGCTGAAGCTGCAGCTTTTTATGTCTTACCCAGTTACTGCACAGTCTGTACCATCTACCATCAATAATGAGAGAAATAAACATAGAAGTTAGCAATCAATATTACAAATGTTTTTTCTTCGCTGAATACAAAATAATTTGACTCAATCTTCATTATTATACTGTATGTGTTAAAGATCGTAATTTTGAACTGTTTTTTTTTTTAAATAATAGCTCCTTTTGTGCTCAATTTGTTTGCTCTGACAATTTGAACATATTCGCTTCTCTCAGGTTAAAGAATGCATATTATATTATCAGGCGATGTGTTACTCTTAAATTTATACAGCTGACAAACTAAATTGAATATTTAGACAACAAATTTGGAGTGTGAATGCTACAAGAGAACCCACAGCGCGTTAGGTATGAAAGGATCAAGGCCGTCGTTATTAATACAACGACTAGAATAGAAATCTCTGAAAAGGGGATGTGCATGCGTGTTGATACAAACGGAGAAACAGTATAGCCAGCTCTGTATTTGTTTTATTCATCGTTTGCAATTAAAACAGTGAATAAGAATAAATATAGAACCACAAGCCTGTTTCCTATATCTGTGATTCTTGAGAAGTGGGACAAAACGTGTCCTCTGACTAATTAGACTCGAGTCATTTGCATACAATTGTGGTGAAACTCACATCACCGAAGTACATTGGCATCTGGATCTAAAGGGAATATGTATCCTCAAGCTATTTTTTTTTTCTTCTCTTTTGTGTTGTTGTATGAACTTTTCCATGTTCATTTCGTCAACTCCATCAGACGTCAACTCTGTTAGCTTTTGCGTCTGGCGGAGTTTACTGGTTGCTGATGGACTGGACTAAACCACCTTAGACCTCTAATTGTGTTAACCTTCAACCCCAACAGGTGCCCAATTTGGGTCCTATAGGGTTTAAGAGGTTAACATTATATTATTTGTGAACATGGGAAAGGTTTAAAACGTAATTTTAGGGTGACACTGACAAATAATAATCATGGAAAGTATACATTTAGTCTGACAGAGTTGACATTTTAACTTCTGCTCTTAGTAAAGGATTCCAAGTTAACTTTACTATTGTATTGAGACATGAGACTGTCCTCCATGTTGCATATAATTATATTATAAAAAGAAAATATGTCCTTTCACCATTTGGCCAAGCTTTGATAGTAGTGGTTATTGATATTTTTAGCCCGATGTGCTGTTACACGCTGTGCCAGCTACCTGTAAAAAGAAAATAAAATACAAATTATTGATACCTGAGTAAAAACTTTAGGCGATGCAGGGGAGAGAAGAAGAGACACACACAGGAGGAAGAGGAGAGCGACTCAGGGACAGGAGGGCAACGGAGGGAGGAGAGTGATCTGTGCTCTCCGTCAGTGGCTTTATAGTTTGGAAATGAAATATTTTCATTATTATGAAGTACGTTCAGTGTACCATCTAGTTTTAGCCAGTGGCGAGGCACTTCAGTTCATTACCTGAGTAACAGTACAGATACTGGTCAAATATGACTCAAAAGTTGCCCAGTGAAAATGTTACTGAAGTACTGAAGTATTTGCTTTAAAAAGTACCTAAGTATTTGAAGTAAAAAGTACATTTCATTAATGAGAGTTGTGTATCATAACTTTGCGGCTTCAAAAATATGAAACATATGAATATACAATACTTCTGAAGATGTATTTGAGTCTTTTCTTCTTCTTTGGGTTAACTCCTGCAGATATAAATGACCAAAGAATAGAAAAACAACACATATATTAATAAATTAGTAAACACTTGAGGGACAAACCATTGTAGGGTCAGTGGCATTGAATTATACATCTGCACAGCGCCACCTTCTGTTGCGGAGTGGACATGATCATGATAATAAATCAGAGAAAAAACCACGATGCGATCAACTTGTTTGCACTCCGTAAGTAACAAGTAACGAGTAACAAATCACAAATGTACAAATGTAATGGAGTAGAAAGTATTATATTTGTTTGTCACAGGCAATAGAGTGAAAGTAATGAGTTGTCAGCAAAAATACTATTCAAGTAAAGTACAGATCCTCAAAAACTCTACTTACTACTCTACTCTACAGCTGAGTAAATGTCCTTAGTTATTGCCCACCACTGATTTTAGCTGGATAAAATCAGATAGAAGAAAAAATATGTTTTAGAAACAGAGAAAATGTGAACTCTGTGAACTTTATGAACATGAACTGTATTTACAAGAGTAAATAAACTTTATGGAAGTTTAAGTCAAAGTGAATTTATATGCTTTTCAGTTCAGACTGCTCTCTTTTTAAAGATATAACTATAGAAGGCTTCTGAAAAATAGGGATTTCAAAACCTGTTTTGTCCCACTCAAGAATCACCAATATATGAATTATATTTGTGAAAAGATGTTCATGGCCATCAACAATGGAGGACATGCAGCGTTTCATTTCCCAACTTCCTGCATCACAACATTCAGTTTATTTAAAAAATACTGAGCTTTTCGCTATTGAAATCCCCCTTTGTGTTTCCTCCTCTATCACCGTGTTATCCAACAGCTATTATGAAGATTGATAGAGCGGTGATTGTGTCGCTATTCCGACGGACCCTTTCATGCCACATCTTTGTACGGCACTTTTTGGAGAAAAGAAAATAATTATATGTAATATTTCTTCATTTCTTTATTAAGGATCCCCATTTGTCTTAACCAAAGCAGGGGCTATTCTTCCTGGGGCACAAAATGACTGAGGGCCTCCAGCTGACCGAGATGTAGGCAACACACATTTCACCAACACATCCTAAAACAAAACATTTTTTAGCCTTGTTTTGGTCCTGAATGAATATTTAAAACAGTTATCACAATTTATACTTCCTGTCTACTCCAGTCCAGGCCCAGAATATACTGTACTTCATGCATCTTTTGTCACGAGCTGATTCCACCTGCAATTACAACAAGCGTAAACAGAGCAGGATGAGTTAATAATTGCAAAACTGAGAGGACACATCTTCCACAGACCTCGTGTAGGCCCGTCTTCACCCACCTGCAAACTCTATTGCACCATTTTCTCTCTTCATTTCGTGTGCAAAGGGTGGTAGCGTAATACAAATCCCAGAATCCTCAAAGAAAGCAAAGGCATGTGAACTTAGGCTATGAGCAAAATGCATAAAAGTTCGCTCATTATCTCTGACATGGCATGAATGTGAAATCAAATGCAAAGCTCATGTTCAGCCCGTGTTGCCGCCCCATCGATTCTTACATGGCTCGGCTTGATTTAAATTTCCCTCACTATTTGATGCGCTACCTGCAGTTCCTCATGTCCTGCTAAATAAGTAACACAAATATGCCGCGGTAATGAGAATATAACCTTGTGGAGATATGCGGAACACGGAGAATGCATTAGGACAACTTATCCCAAACGAAGTCGGGCAGCCCAGGTCACTGCCCTTATCGGTTTCCTCATCTCACTTTAACCCGAGTTGCACTGTTAAACCGGGGGTGTAGATGTCACGGGGTGGGCAAGGAGGGGCCGTGCGGTGCCTCTAATCTGGGGCCATTTGTGCTGTCTGAGAGGCAGATAAAATGTGATTATCCTGTGAGTGGTGGCGGTGGGCTGTAGGGGAGTGCGTGAAGGGAGCAGCTGCAGAGGTGCGAAACACAGGGGACCGCAGGGGCTAAGCCAGTGGACCCTGTGGTATTTGGCACCTCCCGCGGCGCTAGAGGTGCAGAGACCCCCCACCCAATGCAAGAGTGTGAGCTGCGATCACATCACTTCTTCCACGGAGTCCAACTGGCCAAATGTTTGTCACGCCACGGCGAGTGTGTGTCTCCGAATGTGCCAGGAATGGTCCCAGTGAAGGTGCGGGAAGAATGCTCTGAACCTGTACAGGAGAAACGGTTAGTTCAGGGAAAAGGTACATTATATGAATTGAATATACATTATACTACAGCTACAAATATATACACTTGAATGTTAACACAAAAACCTTTATGTTATGGGTGTGTGTGAAGCCATTTATTGTAAAAAAAAAAAAAGAAAAAAAGACAAACAAAAAAAAAAACCTGTTTGTTTAGTTTTCAACTAGAAACTAGCCAAATGTCCCTGATCAAAAGTTTATATATTGTGCATCTTGAAACAGAGAGTCCGTATTTCAGCTGAAGTGAGTTTTTCTTTGCTCCTGGACAATTTTCCTGGCAGTTGTTGGAGGTCATGTAAACGTTAGATCAGGGACATTTGAGTAGTTTCTGTTTCATTATGATTTCAAAAGAGTAAACTCAGTTCTTTGACAATAAATGGTTTCACACAAAAGGGTATGTAAACTTTTGGCCACAACTGTATGTGACATAGTTGTCTGCCTTTACAATTCTTTTTGCTAAAACTTTGGTCACATAATATTCAAATGTTCTCATTTACAAATACTATTAATACACATTGTAATAAGGTGAACTTTTTTATTGTCCCCGTAGGGAAATTTGTCCTCTGCATTTGACCCATCCTTCGATGCCGCTGGGGCAATCCGTCAGGTGCAGTGGGCGACCGCAGTGCAGCGCCCGGGGACCCATCTTCAGAGGTGAAGCCAGGCTCATGGTCAGAATCACCTGCTGGAGGATTTAACCTAATGTGCATGTTTTAGGTGAAACCGGAGCACCCGGAGGAAACCCATCCAGACACGGGGAGAAACATGCAAACTCCACACAGAAAGGCCGCACGGGCCGGGAATCGAACCCGGGACCTTCTTGCTGTGAGGCAAGAAGCGCTATCCACTCTGCCACCGTGCCGCCATTCAATATATATTGAAATACAGGCTTCTATAACTATTGCTGATGCTGCTTATTTATTTACAGCATTAAAATATACCAAACGAAATGATTGCCATATAGTTTTACATACTTTATCTTTGCTTTCACAAACAGCAATAACATATTACTGTTTGTAAATTATCTTAAGAAAACACAATGTCTAGAAGTGAATATTAATGTTGCACAACACTTAAGTTTGACCCCACAAGCTCAGGTTTTTATTTGTTTCTCAAGGGAGACATTTGACTTGGAGTTGGCGTGTATGTTTGCAATCAGAAATACAATTCAAACAAGGTCATAACTGAAAGCAGAAAACACCCACAGCGACATAAGGCTTTACGCATCTGCAGATGTAGTCAACTTGATGGAGTGTGGTACGAAGGACTAAACCAACCTCCTTCCGTATAAATGTGTTGTATGCACTGGCTGATGTTACAAGAGTAAAGTACCTCATCCACCAGTTGAAATGCTTGTAGGGGATGCCTATAAATCACGGAATCCTCACAGATCTATAATAAGGTCTATGGTCTCTCCTGTCCCACTGGCTCCTCCCTTACACTAATATATTCAGTTAATTTCAGATGGGATCTGGTCTCATTTGCACAGCTTTGCTATTTAGGGTGTGTGAGAGCCATCCAAAAAAGATATATTTGTAAAACAAAGATCACTTATGTAAATTGGCGTATAGCATGAGGAAAAGTATTTAAATTCCTTACTCTTTTATGATAACTTAATTAGTCTATTAGGGCCAACATGAATAATCCAGACTTTCCCTGTAATGAGATCTCGGTGGAGCGTACATGTACCCTATAAAACAAAACATGAATATGGATAGCATGGAAACATTCAGGATTTTCCTCAGCATGGTGGCCACAAAAGACTTGAGTCCATTAAGAAAATACGGAGAGACAGATTTTGTTGTTTAAATCTTGTAAAAGCTTGAGCAGATCAAACGCGGCATTAGTATTCACAGACAAATCATGTTTGGCTGAGCTTCCTCTACCCCCACTCAACTCGGAGCATTCCCCACTGTGTAACTAATGCCCACTACTGCCTGAAAACCGCCCCACAACAGTTGCTAGTCACATTTCTGAATACCCTTCCACACTATAAATGTTCTCAATTTTGAACATTATAATTCAGTGACGACTAGAGCAGACACCTTTCACAAATTAGCAAAAAAAAAAAAAAAAAAAAAGACAAACAAAGGCTTTCATATCGAGGCCAGTTACTTCCAAAAAAAAAAAAAAAAAAAAAAAAAAAGTCTGAGAGGCCACCCTTTAAAATTTGGATTACACCCAGGATGAGAGTGCCATCTACAGGTTGAAACGTTGCCATGTCAACCGAGCAGAAAGCCAGCTTCCACAAAAGCACGTGCCCTTTCCCAATCCCCACCACATAAAAGGCTGGGACAAATAGCCTCGTGCTAATGAATGATAAGTCAATTTGGGGGGCGGTTGCTCGCATCCACCATCCACACGCGCGCGCCACACGGTGAAATGAGAAGCGACACCTGCGGACTCCAAATATGGAAATGTTGGAATCGGCGGTCTTATTTGGGCTTCCTGTTGGTAAGGGATGCACCACGGGGCTCAATCCAATCGTGTTTGACTTCTCCACATTTCATGGTTCATATTGAATTTTATGGCCTGAAGGGGGAGCCGCTCACAAGGGGCACGGGAGATCAACAAGGAGGCCTACGCGTTAGTGCGGTTTCCAATGGCGGGGGGGTTGACTTGACACATCGCTACTGTACCTGCTACCTCCGTGATTTAAGTAGTCAAGATAAGGGTTGTGTTCGCAGGGCCTCTGCCAAATAATGGATCGGTGTTTGCATGGCGCTGTGAAAAGTGTGGTGAAAAAATATGAGAAAAAAAACCCCGAAAAAAGTCAAATTAATAACTGCTATAATTGTAAGGTCATAGAAATTGGAACAAGATTAGTGTTAATTGATCTGATGATGAAGTTCGCACTTTGTAGAGAAAATTAGTTTCAAAAGTTTCCCATTTGCACAAAACCTAATTATGTTTTTGAGTAGAAAAATAGGCCTAAACGTGTGAACTGTAGCCTATAAGCACAACAGGGAAAACCTGCAATAGCCTAATTGTTCTTTGCTATCTCTTTTGCACTTTTGATAACAAAATGAAACATAAGCAACTCTCAGTTATAGGCTACAGTGAATGTAAAATTAATCCATGTAGATAAAACTCCATACCCTATTGCCTCATTACCTTCAAACTGCAGCACTCCATGTTTTATATGTGCTCACATGCTCCTGGACATGTGTGTACATGCTAATTAGGATTTTTTTTTTCCCTCCCAAGGTCTCTCCCCTTCACCTTAAGCACATTTTCGCTTCTCCATATCCTTCAATGTTTTGCCTCCTTGAAGCAATTTCCTCCTATGCCCTATTATCTGATGCTTTGATAACCGCTTTCCCCCCATTGGCAGGTGCAGATGACACGACTATAGGGCTGTGCAGGATGCTGGCTGTTAAATGTCCCACTGGCTCCAAGCCCAAGCTCCAGCACGCCTTGCTCCCTTATACCGGCCTGGCCACTGGGGGCGGAGTGTTGGGCCAACTGGCCACTGAGGGGTGTAATCACTCCCCCTGACATATTTGGCACAAGCGCGGCTATTTGCTAGACAACAGAAGCCGAGAGAGAGAGGGAGGAGAGAGAGGGAGGGGAGGATCATGTTGCTTAATCCGTTTTAGACCAGAAGATGGCAACATTGAGGTGGGAGATAGGGTTTGGAACAATTCAACTCTTGTAATGGCTCTGTAATGTACAGCAGAGGGAAGGCAGGCAGGGGGATGAGAACGGGCAGGGGAAATTCGACCGAACAAACACTATGTAAATGCGACCCATAACACTGCAATTGAGAATCCGCCAATGTATTTCCTCTGAGCTTTTGCTTTTTTCAGTGTTGCTCGACATATTTTAAAGCAGAGGCAGAATATAGGCAATGTAATAAAAGCCAATCTGCAGTTCTAAAACAGAGGTAAAACGTTTGTTTTTTATCTGTATCACAGGTAGTATTGGCATTTATTTTATGCTGGAAATATCCAGAAACTATCATTATAAGCAGCATTAACACAATGACAAAACTAGCACTAAGACAGGTCCAACACAGCAAAAACACTTGATGCATCCTTTTCATCCCAGTAGGGGGAGTTAGCAGAGCTCTGAATAAGGCATAGCACATTTAGGGGCATATTCCATGGCACTAAAATACAAAATGGGCCAATGGTGAACTGAAGAGTGCATTCTATTAGCTTCTCAATGCATATGTCTTTTCTTTTATGTTAACCCAGTCTAAATTTAGTCTTTATTTCGTTGTGCTTATTTGGTTAATACACATTAGACTCAGGCATGTAAACATGCCACATCTGTTTGTTACCAACAGTCTTATTTATTCTACTCTATTGTACATGTGTTAAGTGGTAGGGAAAACCTATACATAAATGGGAAGAACATGCAAATTCCACTTTCGAAAACATAACCTTGTTGCTGTGAGGCATGAGCACTAACCAATTTGGAGCTTTTAACCATGTTATTGTTCCCTTGTCAAAAAACATACCTGGGATAGCATTTGACTTCATTCACAGAGGTTTGAGCCATCCTGTTCAGTCGTGTGTTCATCTAATAAAGAAATTCCTCTGATCCAGTATCATCTGGATGTGTTCTGTAAGAGAAAGAACCTGGAAGTGTCTTTCACGTGTTCAAATCCTGTAGACCATCAATTCACTTTGACTGCAGCACCATTGATTTGTTAGCATGTTGTTTGCTTAAAATGGTGGCATGTTGTGTTTCTACTATGTTTAAGTCGCCCAGCAGAGGGGGCGCCAAACAGAAAGAGCAGTCCTTACTCATCAAAGAAGAAGAACTGCATGTTCAGAGAGCCCTTTCAGTCTGTGGGTGTCCTAAATGGTCATTCGCCAAATCTCAAAGGAAAAGATTGGTTAAAGAACAGGACAAGGAGGCGGCAGAACCAAGAAGGAGAGGAGTAGCTGTACCTTATGTTGCAGGAGTCTCAGAGAATCTGTAGAGGACACTCTTGACAACACAAAATCCTATTTCAAACCCATGAAGGCAAAAATGAGTCCATCCAAAAGACAAGATCCCAAGCCAAAACAGAGTAATGTAGTTTATTCAATCCAGTGCAAGGAAGAAGAGTGCAAAGAACATCATGCTGCGTTCACACCTATGGCTTTTCAGGCTTCAAAAACACTCAAAACGCCAGATTTGTACGCTTGTTTATCTTGAAGTCGACGCGTGTCACTTCGGTGTCACCAGAGAGTTGGGAGGAGCTTCTCTATTGCCGATGGTCTAGCAACAACAAGCTTGGCATTATTTGTTAAACTAAGCCAGACAATGTCGTCGTAGGGCTCTGGATTCACCACACAATTCAGAGGCGTGCCAGTCATTGGCCTTGGTGTTACGAAGGGCTGAAGGAAGGAGAGTAGCGCAAAGTAGTTCCACTTCGGTGCTGTCCCTGCTGATGCACCACTCTTCCCTTTCTCCTTTCTGCACTCCTTTATATACAGTGCCTCTCAACACCTTGAACTTTTGCACATTTTGTCATGTTAACAACCATAAACACAAAGATTTTATTTTGAATTTTTTACTGAAAGTTCACACACAAATAACAGACAACTGTGAAGTGAAAGCAAAAATGATACATGATTCTGTTATTTTTCAAAAAATAGAAATCCGAAAAGTCGGGCATGCACAAGTATTCATACCATCTTCCCAACTATTCTTACAATCTTCCCAGTCGCCGCTGAAGAAAAGCAGCCCCATAGCATGATGCTCCCGCCACCATATTTGACACTGGGGATGGTGCACTCAGGACGATGATCAGTGTTAGGTTTGGGCCATACATACCGTTTTGCATTTGGGCCAAAAAGTTCCATTTTTGTCTCATCCGACCAAAGCACCTTCTTCCACATGGAGCTGTGTCCCATATGACTTCTGGCAAACTTCAAATGGGATTTCTTATGGCCTCCTTTCAATAATGGCTTTCT
>OMNZ01033963.1:0-10031 GCA_900303255.1 Lesueurigobius sanzi | reverse complement strand
CAAGTTAGTCACTTTAACCTAAGGTGACCAGATGTCCCAGTTTACCCAGGACAGTCCCACTTTTAAGGCCTTTGTCCCATGTCCCCATGACTTTCTCCAAAATCATGGTTTTGTCCCAGTTTCACACCAGATCTGCCCCAGGTGTCCCAGTTTTTGGCCAATTTTGATCCTGAAGCAACACATTTTGCTTGAAAATCAATGTCTTTAGACCATGTACAGCCAATTATAAAGTATAAACAAAGGAAATCTCCATTGATTGTTGCATGTCATTAACATTAGACGTTAAAGGTCCTATATCTTATATATCTTGTAGTAATTACACTAACAAAGACACAAACTTGAGAGAAAAAAAGCTTTCACAAATATCTACTTTTACAATTTACTGAAGGAGGATACAACTTCATTCCACAACTGGGAAAAGTATCAAATACAGGACCTTTAACAGTCAAGGGGAAAAAAAATATTTAAAGATTTCAATGTTTAATTTAGGGCTTAAGTTTAGTTATTTCCTTATTTCTCTAAGCCTAATTTTACATTTTTTCATGTTTTATTTGGCATTTATGCTAATTTCATTTTATATTCATATCTCTAATTTAGTTGAATAATTTACTTACTTTTTGGTTTATTGGTCACGGGGCAAAAATCTGCATAAGTGGGTCAAGGTGGGTGGGCCAGCGGGCATCATGGGCACACGGTTTTTACCAGCAACAATGGAGAGGCTGCAGGCTTGATCCACCTGTAAAGTTTGCTGTTTAAGTATTGAAAATAAACCAGCTCAAATGTACTATTTCTTGTTTGGACATTGATTATTTTGTTTGGTCTACGTGAAACCACGCCTGATGGTGCCTCAGTGGCCGTTTGATTTCTTTGGATTACTTTGGATTACTTTGGATTTGCTTAAGTTTATGGACAAATAGCCACTACAATATGCGGCACTTACCTGTTTTTGCAAATTAACTCTTACATGTTCTCCGTTGATGATTACTGAATATGATAATACTTGTGGCAAAGCTGTTTATGTCTAAACTCGTTTATCTTTTTCACTTCCTTCGATGACTGCATAAATTTCACTCCGCTGCACTTGTTAAATATATAAGGATCTTGTGGTTAGACTTTTTCACAAAATGTTGCATCAGACCATGAACTGAAGCAAAGAATAAAAAGAGGCATTTGCTGACGTATTATGCAGAAAACATGACATGATGCACACATTTAAAGCATAGCATGGTATGAGTGCTAATTAGTTTGGAATTATTGTGCAGAAAAACATAAAAGCATGAAGGTCACATGTTTTAATTTTATTTTTTTCATGAAGGATGTGATTTACAGATAAGCTTATATGTGCTTATCAGCGCCGTCGCACTAGTTCAAGTAATGCACGAACATGAACTTGTTGCATTCTGAACATTCATTCGTTCAGGATGATTTTCAAAGCAGGTGGCTATTTTTTTGGTGCATAATTGTTATTTATTTACTTATTATTGTTCACTTCACTAATACTTCATATACTTTTTGCAGGTTTCCTGGAGATGCTTTTGATCTCAATAATGGTCGTTTTGCAAGGTTTTGATGCAAGACAGACAAAGAAAATGGGAAACGATGGTCCATCTTGCAAACCCAAGCAACTGGCCTCTTTGACCAAACACCAAGTGGAAATCACTTCAACTCTATATGTAAGTACATTGTAAAACATTTTTTTCATTAGGCAAAAATTCTTCAGTCTTTATCTGTACTCTGTAGTTGAAGTGTAGGACGTTTCGTACAGAGTACAGATGACGAATCTTTACCTACGATGGACAACTCCTGTACAACTTACACTGATTTTTTTTTCACGTTTAAATTTAGTTTTTGTCAAATAAGATTTTGGCAGCACGTACTAAGCAGAAAAAATGTTTTACTGGAAGTAAAAATGTATAATATTTATTATTCAAATACAGTTTTGTACTGTTTGCAGAGTGAAGCCAATGGCCAGCACCTTGGAACCTGGCCGCCTGGTTTCCCTGCACTGACTGTGGAGAAGAACTCCCCTATAATAGAGGTCAAAGTGCAGTGCAGTCTGCTGTTCTTAGCCCATGGTTTAGAGAAAATTCTGGAAGACCAAAGAGACAACCTGCACCCTGAAGATGTGCCTCTTCACAGGGCACTGAAGGAGTCCATTTCCAAAGTGGGGATGCTCGCAGCCTGTCTGAGGAGCGTCCGAGGGGGAAAGTGCGCCTCACAGCCAGCACCACCAGAAATGCCCCAGATGGTGTTTGAGAGGAAGCAGTGGAGCCACACTCTGCTGACAGCAGCCACTCACTACCTGCACTGGCTGCAGCACACGCTCCTGCCACAAAATCTGAAGAAAAGCTGGACAAGCATCAAACAGAAAGCTAGCAGACCAAAGGACCAACGGTTTATTGAAGGAAGTAGACATCTTCTGTAAAAGATACACTTCACTTAAACCCCATTAAATCCTAAATATTGTAAACATCAAACAGATTTTCTTTCTTTTTTTCCCTCAATAAAACTATGTCCAGAAAGTGCTTTGTTCCGTTTTTACATAAATCCCAAGTGATAGTAATTAATCAACATGCCAAATTAGAAGGCCTTCGAATACATTTCCTAATTATGCCAGTTTGTTTTCTCAGCCTTCACAATGATTAATTGTTTTTGCGCTGGCTTTCTCTCCCCCGTGAGCCTCTGTGTAGCCTGAGGTAAAGATAAAATCACCTTAAAAGAAGTCAGTGCCTAGTAGTCCAATTATTGTACATCGGTGAAGCAGTGGACAGATGGACAGCACAGGCTACGGAGATAAGTCTGTCAGGCTTCCATCAATGAGGTATGGGACAACAGCCGCACTGCAACAAAGATTAATGTGGCCACCGTCCTCTCAAATTAACTGATCAATTAAAATTTAATTTGAAATTCTAATCTCAAGAAAAAAAACGCACTCGAATACCAATGTTTTGTACAAGGACTTTTCTATAATTGCCTACTTCCTGATGTATTAACAGAAAGTGACCTTATGGAGGTGGCTAAAAAAAATACTATTTGCAACTTCTCTTTTAAATTAAATAAGTTTAATACACATGCATAAAACACACACATCCTCTGTTTTACAATAAAAACACAACAGAAATGTTTGTCCTTAAAGAAATCAATGTTTCCAAAGTCATGAAATGAGCAGATGAATATCTGAGCTGCCAGTGACGATCATCATGGATGAATATACAGAATATGAAAATGTTGACGCACTTATGAAGTGTAAATAATAAAAAAACACACACCATCATCTGTCCCATTTAGGTCCGTTTAAATGTCCACATTTTAGCAGAACACACAGGCCGACTGTTGAACGTTAACATGATGAGGGTCCGAGCAGAGCGGCGGAAACCTCCCACTGTGGTTTCATACTTCATGAAGAACCAGGAGGGTCATATAGGAAGCAGCTCTGGTGGACTCTCTCCATAGCAGTACTTGGCTTGAGGGTTTCGATAGGTGTTCTCATGCTGGACACTCTGCAAAAAGAGGGTCATGAATAATAAACATTTTTGCAAAGATTACACACCAACTAAATGATTTAACTTTAATTTAAAAGGTGCATTGTGGAATTTTTATGCCAAGAAAACAACAACAACAAAAAAACTGTAATGTATAGACCCTTTCATTGTTCATTCTTTCAACATGTTTAGCGCATGCTTTGGTTTTTATTGTGATGCAACAAATGCACATGGTTCTTTTAGGACTTTTAATTTGGCAACGTTCTGCTATGATCATGAAAAGATGGATAAGATGGATTTGTTCTCTGCACATTGGATTATTTAACCTGACTTCATTTATTTTTGGTGGATGTCATTACGCACTGAGGCTCATGAGAAACATCGATTTACCATTTATTTTTTAATTTAGTTTATTTGAGCTGCTTACATTCTTATATTGTTACAACTTTACACCTAAAATATTACATCTTGGTACGATTTACCCTTAGTCCCAAAATCCTCACGATTAACCCACCTTGAACTTTGTTCAATCACGGTAATTGTACAGTAAAACCGGTTAATCTTGTCATCCTTATCAATCTTATCAATTTTCTTTAGGTTTTCTCTGCTGGTCTCCATGGCAACACAGTGAAACCTACCAGCAGTGTTGGGCAAGTTACGTTAACTTATGCTGTAAAATTAGTTTAACAATGTCATTATTTTCCAAGAGCTTTTGATTTAATGCCAGTTTGAATTCTATTTAATGTTTTTTGGACATTTAAGGCCTTATTTCTGACACAATTCATTTAATGACTTTTAAATGCTTTTTAAATGCCCTGCAGAAACCCTGTTTTAGTTACATGTGGCAAAATATAAACTGAAAATCGTGAGAATAATGCCACAGAGCAAAAGTGTAGTCAAAGATTTCCTCAGCCACAATTCTTTTGTGTTTTGTTTTGATGACGCTACCCAAGCCTTTCTTCACCAGTATCCAACTTGAGGTGCTGCACATAATTTGGAGAGCGTTGCACTTGTAATTTGAGTTACTTAAATTGTAATGACTAATATAATACTGAATTTTGTTTTGAGTAATACACATTATTAATAACTTACTATATTTCTGTAACCTGTTACTTTTGTAATACGTTACTCCCAACACTACCTACCAGTCACCCTAAATGTAATGCTGTGATGGAAATCAAAAGCCATCCACCCACAGCCAGTGGGTCACACACTAATGTCGAGATTATTTTTACGCATGAAACGTTCCACAATGCTGTTTCAAACAGAAAATCAGTCTGACGAACACAATGTACAGGTGTAAAAACATAGATGTGCAGTGCTGCCCTCTCCTGTCCTCCACTTTTGCAATACATTAAGCAGTAAATTAGATTAAATAAGATTGCATGTTCTTGTTTTATTTCAGTTAGAGAACAAAATGGTAACTTGTAAGATCAGTATCCTACAAGGACGTAGGGATGGGTACTGTTAAACGATTCCAGTATGGTATCGAAAAATAAATTGGTACCGAAAAAATATTTTTCTGAAGAAAGCAAATTTGTCTGTCTGGTGCGTCTAGAGACTGCACTAAAGAAAGTGACTTAGGTGTTTCGTCTCAAATAAATGATAAAAACACTGAAAGAAAGTGTTTTATTGAATAAATGACCATTATTATTATTTTTTTTAATGACCATTATTGTGTTCAATTTAGCCCTAGAAATAAAAGGGTATTGTTTTTTGACAAAGTGTGTGCGGTTTCGTTTTTTTTAAGTACCGGTTCAAGAACCGTTTAAGCACTGGTACCGCTTAAGAAATACAGAGTAGGCACCGGTATCAGATAAAACCCAACCGATACCCAACCCTAACAAGGAGGGGTAACCTTTTCCTGTTTATGGACCCCGAGCAAAGTATATATATATTTTTAAGTACAAGCCCATATGCCTATTCATTCATCTTTATTGTCAGGAGGCTCACCAGATCTTATGGGAGGCATATTTTCTATGTCGTCTGAACATTTGAATGGAAAACGTGCCCTGTGAGGGTTGCAACTAAAACAGGTTCAGAACTAGCCTGGCCATGCAGACTTCATGCTTTACACGACGTGTAGTCTGGGGGTCAGCATCACCTCTGCGAGTTCTGAAGGGCGTGATTGACAGTCGCATTAACCAATCAGAGAAAGGCATAGTTCGACAAACATGGCGGCAAAGCATGTTTGAGCATCTGGACAATTAGAACTATGATGATTAAACACTTAATATGAAGTTAGTTTGGAACATACCAGTGACGAGGTCCTGCACTTGGCCAGGCACAATTCAAAATGATCTTCTACAGCTGTGAAGAGATTATGAAAACCTTCTGCAGCTCTATTCAGGAATCGTTCAAGCAGAGGTTGCTGTTGAACAGAGCATAGATAAGGATTATGAAGCAAAACGTGGATCAGTGGATTTTTTCATAAGGTCTGTATGTGCTGTGACCTGTATGTGTAATGTGCAATATGTAATGAACAGGAATACACCAGTGATGTAGTACATTACCTTATCAGGCTGAAGGCAGCAAGATACACAATACTCGTATATGCTGCAACAGCCATTGGCGAGGCAGCTTTTGCAAATGTACTGCCTGGTGCTGGGAGCATTGACATTACAGCACCCATTGACCAACAAATCTTTGCGATCACAAACATAACCTGTAAGAAACAGAGCAATATCCTGTTTAGTATTCTGTTAAATGAAAACCTTCAAAGATGAATACTATACACACCAAGTTCATCTGTGAGCAATACTTTGCCCTGAATTGAATTTCTACACTGATTGATCTGCCGGCTGCTGTTTCCCAGGTTGAAACGGACTTTCCATGGGATGCGGTGATCTGAATCCCTGACTTCCAATAGTGTACGGTCTCTTATGGTCCTCTCCTCCTAAATGGGAAAAACAATCATGTCAATCATGTTGCATAATTACGTTGTCTAGACTAATTTAACCAAACTTACCTGTTTAAATGTGCTGGTAAGAAAATAGATAAGAGACAACCCAAAGACCACTCCAAGCACCCAACGCTTCCTCAGTAAGCGTCGCAGCACCATCATGTCATGACCTTTTGGAGAGATGGGGTGGTCTCAACCTCTCCTCACCTCCTGTGGGGGTAACTACTGAGGTACGAGGCGATGTAAAACAGTATAACACTATACTGAAACGTGATTGAAAGCGCAATTTTTTTCTAAACTCTGAAAATGTCCACGGTGAGAGCAGTTCTGCAAATGTCCTTATAAACTAGCCCATGGTAAAGGCTGCAGATCAATCATTATACGCTGCACCAATTCTACCATAAACCGATAGTGCAAGGTTGTGGGCAGACATACAGAGGCATCCAGCTTTGTTAGCCTTTTAGCTAGCGCTGATCGTAGCACCAGAGCTCAAGTGAAATGATATAATCTCCAAAAGGCTATGTAGGAACCTATTGTCTCTTGAACCTACGGCAGCCGCCGCAATACAACAGCACAGTGAAAGCTGATAGAAAAGCCTTTTTAGCGCAAGTACTTTGACAGCTAAAGCAGCAAAACAAAATATCCAAATGACGGAAGTGTAGTGTGGAAGGAGGATTCCGATTGGTTGCAAACAGTATCACGTGCTACTCTCTACAGGAAGTGCTTTACAGGGATTCAGGATACAGACAGGGCATCTCAGCATCCCCAAAATCATCTCTATCTGCGATATCTTAATGACCAGCGATAGAGAAACGATGTATACACATATTCAGGTAAATATTCTATTTACACGATATGCAATCTGATACCAAATAAGAATCTTCTAAATAAAAGCTATGCCACTACATTTTGTTTGTAGGGCTGGACCATGTGACAAGTGGAGGTGTGCAATGCAGAGGAGACATAGCAGCAACACGGATGGCATGTCCTCTGAAAGGTGCTTGTATTTTTAATATCAATAGTTTTTGGAGGGCTAATGTTATCAATAACTTTCATTAATGGAGTGCCCCAAAATACACTTGAATTTAACTAGCATGATAGCTACACAACCTATATATAATCGTTTGTTTTGGTTTTGTTTGTGAATATGCGTTTATCATTTCAATCATATTGTTTGTTTTGATTATATGTGGAGAAGCCTATATAATACAAGTAATACATGGTTCTTTGTCTTTCACCAGGAACCGTAGCCAAACTCTGGGGTCAGAGGGTAGTCTGGATGAGGGTGGTGTGTTTGACTGCTTAAAACCCGAATCAACAACCTTACCCCAACCAATCTTCTCTGGCCTGGTGGGTGTTCCCTCTGGTTCTGTGTCCTCTGCCCAATTCCAGGCGGCCGGCTTGGTCCTGGGCTCGCCCCCTGACGTGTTTATCCAGATGACGGCCTCGTCCAGGGAAGAAGGAGTCCCCCATCGCAGTGAGGGTGGTTCTTTCCTCCCTCGTCCGCCCCAGCACCTTCACCATCCCCACCACCACCACCACCACTACCACCACCAGCCCCTGCAGCACCGCACCTCCTCTCTGCTCCAACAGGCCACCACAGCAGCTGGCTCTGAGAGGCATGGCTCCAGGGAGGACTCTCAGGAGGACCAGGCCACTCCAGCCCCTGCTCTGTCTGAGCTCAAGGCGGTGGTCACCTGGCTGCAGCGGGGCTTCCCTTTCATCCTCATCCTGCTGGCCAAAGTCTGCTTTCAACATAAGCTTGGTATTTGTTTCAAGTGTTTTCACTTTGAATCGACATAAATGAAGAGCACATCTCATAAACTTTTCTTTCATTACTAGGCATGGCTGTGTGTGTGGGGATGGCCTGCACCTTTGCTTATGCCAACTCTACATTAAAGCACCAAGTGGCATTAAGGGTAAAAAAAAAAGAAGTCTGTTTAACAAATCATACATTTAATACATGCAATACATTTTTATTTTTGTCTCAATATGCTGTAAATATCACAAAAGTTGGAGGAAATATCATATAGTGTATTTTAGCTTGTACATTTTTGCAACAGGATTTACTAATTATTAATATTTTAACTTTGTAAACACACCAATTCTGAAAGTTTTCTTGTGTTGCACAGCCTAATTCAAATTGGAATTATTATTTATCTTTGTTGAATTATTATACATCTCTGTGACTAGGAGCACCGCTCTCTGCTAGTCGCTTTGTGGATCCTCCTGTTCCTTGCAGGAAATACTGTTTATATCTTCTACACATTCCGCAATGAAGAGCTTCAGAACAGGTATAGTATGAAAAGACATTTACACGTGTCCACTGTGTTCCCTGGCCTGCTGTAATATCATTTAAAAATTTGGGTTCATGTAATTTTCATTATGTTTGTGTTGAGTCATTGCATTATTTGTTTTCATTTTAGGATGTGTTTCTGTTCTTGTCTTTCCATACCCAGTGAGTATTTTGTGTGTGTTTGTGTATGTTTTTATTTATTATTGTGTAGTTTGTCATTCATAACTGCTGCGTTTGCATTAGTAATTTATTAAAGGCATTTTTTAACAACAATTTTATAACTCATAATGACATTTTTCCTCTTCTAGCCTAATATTTGCTAAACCAAACCTCAGCAGCTTTGACTTCTTCGACCTCATATGGATTGTTGGCATCACAGACTTTGTCCTTAAGTACTTCACCATTGGCCTGAAATGTTTCATCCTCTTCCTTCCTAAGATTCTCCTCGCCTTCAAATCCAGGGTAAGAAATTACCATCAATCACTAAAATTATAATTTTTGATTGAAAGTGTTCACACAACACTTTTACAGATTGTGATATATCCTCCATACAGTGTTATAGTATTGTTTTATGTATTTGTGTGCAAGCTTATTAGTATAGTTTGAACAGAAACAACCAAGTAACTTTCTTGAGTGCTTCTCAGGACCTGCCTACCCAACCCAACAGTTGTGGCTAAAAGTTTACATACCCTTTAAGTTTGCATGTCCTTTTAATCTTTTGGCCATTTTTCATAGAATATGAATGATAACGCAAAAATGTCTTTTTCCACTCATGGTTAGTGGTTGTGCAAAGCCATTTATTGCCAAAGAACTGAGTTTACGCTGTTGAAATCCTAATGAAACAGAAACTACTCAAATGTCCCTGATCTAACGTTTACAAGACCTTCAACAACTGGAAAATTGTTCAGGAGTGAAGAAAAACGCACTTCAGCTGAAATACAGGACTCTCTGACAAAATTGATGTTTGTTTCAAGATGCACAATATGTAAACTTTTGATCAGGGACATGCGTAACAAAGCGTGAACATCCATCCATCCATTTTCTTCCGCTTTATCCGGGGCCGGGTCGCGGAGGCAACAATCTGAGCAGAGATGCCCAGACTTCCTGATCCACACAAACCTGCTTCAGCTCTTCCTGGGGGATCCCAAGGCGTTCCCAGGCCAGCTTAAAGACATCGTCTTTCCAGCGTGTCCTGGGTGTTCCCTGGGGCCTCCTCCCAGTGGGACGTGCCTGGAACACCTCTCGAGTTAGGCAACCAGGAGGCATCCGAAACAGATGCCCGAGCCACCTCAGCTGGCTCCTTTCGACGTGAAGGAGTAGCGGCTCTGTTCCGAGCTCCTCCCGGGTGACT
>OMNZ01033945.1:0-11469 GCA_900303255.1 Lesueurigobius sanzi | reverse complement strand
ACAAAATAAAAATGCAATAATACATATATTTTTAATGTTTTTCCGGTGAAATAGTTAGAAAAGGAAGTTACGTTTTACAGTGGGGGTCCCAAGTCTTTCAGATGTTCATTTTGGGGGTCGCGGCCAAAAAAGTTTGGGAACCCCTGGGCTAGGCAACTATCGGACACGTATTGGATGTCGCTCACGCAAGGGTGGCTGGAAGGGCAATGTTCGTGCGAGGAGGGGGCAAACTCCGAGCAGCGGAGGAAGCCGAAAAACCTGTCGAAGTGTTTTTCGGCTTCCTTCGAAGTGTCGAACCTGGCGCTGTGGCCTGCCAGGGTGATGAGCGTGATGGCGTGATCGACGGTGGAGTACTTCAGAGAGAAATCGTCGCTGGGGATGAGGCTATTGACGCTGGGGGTGTCGCTGCCATGCGGGGCCGAGAGATCCACGATGAGCCGCTTCTTGCCGGAGTATTTCCTAGTAGCCACACCTAAGGGGCTAATCCTGAAAAGAGGAAAAGGGGGTCTAGAAAATGAACCTATCATGTGGCCCTCCCGTACCTCCTTCGCGAGCAGTGAGTCAACGGCGGCCGGGTCTCTTACTGCAGACTGCAGGTTTTTGCAGCTGAATGAATCTGAGGGAAGAGACATGAAGCTGGGATGGAAACCTTCGGTGAAGCCAGTAACGAGGAAATGGGCGAAGTCCGGGTCGGGGTGGTCCTTGAGTGCTTCGGCGAGGGCTAGGATGTTGACCGGGGTGGAGACGGAATCTAGTCATGTGGAGGTGGGATTGTGGGGACAAGTTGTGCGTGAATGCCCACCGCAGCAAATGGAGCAGGTATGCAAAAACCTGCGTTGCGACATGTTGCAACCACTATGATTGAAGTTATTGCATATGGGTTTCCCGCCCTGCATCATCACCGGGCGGCCTCTCTTATCCATGCCCTGGGGTAGGGGAACTTTGGAGGACATGGTGGGGTGAACGGCGAGTGGGCGACCACTCTGACGGGTGGCCGGAGGCAGTGCGGAAGTAGAGCTCCTGGTCCAAGCCACTCCATTAGGTGCCCTGATTGAACTGCTGAAGGCGAGCAGCCGCCTCAGATGCGAAAAGGACGTGGTAGAGGTAAAAAACTGGAGCCGTCAAACCTGAGGGCCAGGTCCAGAATCAGGGCCAGGTAGGCGTCGAGCTCCTCGTGCCGGGAGGGGAAGGCCGAGCAAATTATGTCCCTGAAGAGGCCGAAGACAAATGCAAATTCCACCACGTTGAGGTCCTTCGAGCGTGAGGGGGGGGACTCGCGCAGGATGATGAGCCCGTCCTCGCTCTCGACCACTTGAGGCCTGGCAGAATGGAGGGGCGGACGAAGGAGAATAGCCAAATAAACATATTTACCCGTGAGAATCTGGTCCCTGATGTTCTGGGGAACGGAGGAAGGCCTTGGAGGAGGGACGAAAGGACTGGGCCGAGGACCATGGCGTGGGAACGAAGGTGGATCCTAGGCCGAGGCCAGTAATTCGAGGCCGGTGGGTGGGGCCAGCAAACTGTCTCCCAGGGGAGGGGCCGAGGAAGAGAAGGGCGGGGCCATCCCGGTGGCAGTGGTCGGAGCCATTCCGGTGGCAGAGGGCAAAGCCATGCCGGTGGCAGGAGCCGACCCGGCGGCAATGGGCGGTGCCATCCCGGTGGGCGAGGCCATCCCGGTGGCAGAAGGCAGGGCTGACCCGGTAGCAGAAGACGGGGCCATCCCGGTGGCAGAAGGCAGGGCTGACCCGGTAGCAGAAGGCAGGGCCGTCCTGGTGGTGGGGCTGACCCCATGGTGGAGAGCGAGGCTTGCAGCACTGGGGTAGGAGCAGGCAAATAGGCGGGACCTGAGGAGGCCCCAGCAGGCAGAACTTGGAGCTGGGAACTGGCAGCGGGGGGCGGAGAGGCGTGGGCCCGGTCATGGTGGAAGGCTATGGAAGTAGCGCGGGACAAAGACTGGCAACCCGGTGCCAGAAGAGCCAGGCCTGGGACCTGGCAACCCGTAGGTCGAGTGAAAGGAGATGGGGGCTGGCAGCCCAGAGGATAAACCTGTGAAATGGGATCTGAAATGTGCAAGGGAAGAAGTGCTTGTTTGAAAGAGAGCTGAGGGGCCAGCAGCTCCAGGAGCAGAGAAATATGCGGAGCCTGTTCATACTTAATATAATTACCTCTCTATTGTCTCACCCTGGGCTTAGTTCTAAAGCTGTTGACACTTCTCTATGGCTCATTAGCATGACATTGAGATGGTTTTGGTCTAAGGTTGTTATTGTAAACTGGTTTCTGTCTCAGTATGTTATAGACTGGGTCTAAATTTGGACCCTTAGAGCTTAGCCTTAAGATGTTTTCCAACCTTTAGTACCAAGCAAGGAGAGACTTAGGTTAACTCCTCCTTCTGGTTTACTCTTAAGTGACCCATGAGCATGTTTAAGTCTTTATTCGCTGAGGAGGATCTTTGGACTAAGGTCGAAACGTCCTACACTTCAACTACAGAGTACAGATGAAGACTGAAGAATCTTGGCCTATGATGGACAACTCCTGTATGACTGAGAACCTATACAGAAGAAAATCCAATGTTTTCACCTGCTGTGCCAGAGAAGGTAGATTGAACATGCAGGATTACTGTGAAACAGCGCGCTAATCTAGGTACGCATGCGTGAGGGGAAACATTATAAGATCTTTTAATTAGAAAAGCGTTTACCATCTGTGTATGCGTTTGGTTAATGAGGAAAACTGGAGCATCGAAAGCCTATGGGGGAACATGAAAACCCTTTTACACCAGACCATTTTCCTCAATCCAAATGGTCTTTGGAGAGACATGAACAACATGTTGAAAAGGAAACTCAGATTGCCTCAGGTTTAGCATTACATAGTTGGTGTTTACAAGCTGCTCACCTGCGAACCGCCGACTCCAGTGATAACTCTCTCTACATGTTTATATTCAGCTGCTCCAGGCCCGGCGCATATGGCCACAGCCAACACACAAATCCCACGTCGTGTTAGCAAATAAACCCCCTGACTTTATGTATTTAGACAAGTTGTTGGATCAGAGGGTTTCGCTGGCACCACACAGCTGCACAGGTGTAAAGGCTGGTGGGTAAAATACTCCTCTGGGCCATCAGGCTTCAGCAAACTCCTGTCTATTTCTGCTCTGAATCCACACGTTCACAAGTCAATGCTTTGTGCTGATAGCATGGAACACGTCACAGGTTTGAGCTTTATTGCAGAGGTGCAAATTAGGACTTATTAGGCCTAGAATATAAACATTGAAGCTTAAACGACTAAAGTAGCACTTGTAAATTGACTACAAAGGTTGCTTTCGGAAGGGAAAAGGGCTGCAGTTCTTCAAAAATGTCCTTCCATCCAGTCCTTTCGGAGCAGCCCCAACGCTGTGGCTGCAGATTCTCCAAGGCCTCTCTACAACCAGACTATAAACTCACAGCACAGGGTCAGTACAGTAAACTAGTCTTGTTACATACCCTTTTAAGTTTACATACTCTTTTAATCTTTTGGCCATTTTTCATAGAAAATGAATAGGAATGATAACACATCTTTTTTCCTCATGGTTAGTGGTTGTGTGAAGCCATTTATTGCCAAAGAAGTGAGTTTTCTTTTTTGAAATCATAATGAAACAGAAACTACTCAAATGTCCCTGATCTAACGTTTACATGACCTTCAACAACTGCCAGGAGAACTGTTCAGGAGCAAAGAAAAACTCACTTCAGCTGAAATACAGGACTCTCTGAAAAAATGTAGATGTTTGAAGATGCACAATATGTAAACTTTTGATCAGGGACATTTTGCTGGTTTCTAGTTTGAAAAGCGTAAACAATAAATTACAGTTTTTGACAATAAATGGCTTCACGCAACCACTATCCATCATCCATCCATTTTCTTCCGCTTTATCCGGGGCTGGGTCATGGAGGCAACAGGCTGAGCAAATCTGCCCAGACTTCCCAATCCAGGCACACCTCCACCAGCTCTTCCTGGGGGATCCCAAGGCGTTCCCAGGCCAGCCTAAAGACATTGGGCCCCATCTTGGCGATCAAGGTCTACTCGGTCTTGGTCTTGGTCAAGACGAAGCGTGCCGCCAGGGAAAGACAGCTGCGCCATAGACCTCAGAAAAAACTGGTCTGACCTTGATCGCCAAGATGGGGCCCATTGTCTTTCCAGCTTGTCCCCGGGGCCTCCCCCCAGTGGGACGTGCCTGGAACACCTCTCGAGGGAGGCGACCAGGAGGCATCCTGGTATCAACCACTAACCATGAGTGAAATAAAGGTTTTTAGGTTTTCTATGAAGTGCATAAGTTTACATGCGCTGACATTCTGCCCGGGTATGTAAACTTTTGAGCACAACTGTATTCGTCACAAGTTTGAACTGTGTCTTTGCCCATGACTGGCCACTTGACTCCACCTGTTCCACATGAACGCACTCACAAATCCACAGAGAAACCCTGGGTTAACTCAGCAGCTGATAATGCACTTTGTAGTACTACTTATCCAGAGACACCCACGCCTGGGTGAGTCCATCTGGAGCGCTCTGTAGTATAGCCCTGTGGTGCACTGCTGTTGCTGCTAAAAGCTACAAAAGCCAAAATCATATAAAAACACACCAAAGCACACTTCCAGAATCAAAAGAGGATAAATAAACAAACTCAAGCAAAACATCCCTCGTCACATAAACATATCAGATACAGTATATTTCAATTCAAATTTCCACACAGTGAGAGTGTTCGGCATTTTTGTGGAGGGGCAGGCTGGGGCAGATTAAAATCCTCGGTTGCCAGACTTGGTTGATTTTGATGGTAACTAAAAGCTACATGAGTTAACTGGAGCAGGCACACGGAGCAGACTGGTGCCAGTAGTACATCCGGGTCTGACCTCTGGAGATTTCAAACGTCCTCGGCACGTCTTCGCTCATCTCAAACTAAACATTGGAGTCTGTGATTAGAAGTGTCACATCAACTTTACCCTGGCCCAGTGCAGACAAAGTTACCCAGATAATTCAGAGGAGAAAAAGCAGGTGAATCGGTTCATGCGCCCTGACGCAGCTGATCTCTATGGTAACACTTTTCATGGACTTATAATAGGCAGAAACTGAAAAAAATGGCAATCTAAAAGTTCAAAATTGCTTTTATTCTCTTTCTTTATTTAAGGATCCCCATTAGTCTTTACCAAAGTAGAGACTATTCTTCCTGGAGTCCATTATCAAAAAACATCACATGCTTAAACATATAGTTTGTGTTAGATATGTAAGTCATGGTACTACTAATACATTAGCATTTTAAGCAAAATACTAAGAGCCGTTTTCATGACAGAAAACTAATTATAAAATAACTTAAATACGCCTGGTCATCCTTGATTTGAGTCAGTCGGTAAAATTCTTTCCTGAATGGTCTGCATCTTAATCTGCAAAAGACAGAGCACATGGAGTGTGGTCCACAAACCAGTGGCACCATGACTCTGGATGGAGAGGCCCTGAAGAAAGTACTGTAGAATACTTCAAATACCTCGGCTCCACCCTTTCAGACGATGGAGACACCCTCTCAGATGTGAAAGTAAATGCAGCCTGGCTGAAGTGGCGAAAAGTCACGGGGGTCTTGTGTGACCAGAGAGTCCCAACACACCTTAAAGGACAGATCTACAAGACTGTGGTGGATCAGAGTGTTGGCCCACATCCACCAAACACCACCAAGCCCTACACACCGTGGAGATGCGAATGCTGCGCTGGTCACTTGGACTCACGAGGTTGGACCATGTCACAAATGGCTATTGGTCTTTTTCCACCCGGCCCGCTTCGACTCCACCCTGCTTGGCCGCAGGACGTGGATACTCGCGTCTCTACTCTACCCAGTGCTTCAGTCTTTTTCCACTGACCTAGTACTGATCTTTGGGGGCAGGTAGGCAAAAATTCTTCAGTCTTCATCTGTACTCTGTAGTTGAAGTGTAGGACGTTTCGATCTTACTCCAAAGATCGTCATCAGCTACTGAAGGCCTGGAGCACGCTGTGGGTTTATAAAGGCAGTGAACCAGTAGGAGGAGTCAGCCTCTAGGCCCCTCCTCTCTTGGTGCTAACCGTACTTGCTAAGTACTTAACGAGGGTCCATTGTCTCCCCTGAGCTACTCTCTAAGCCTGAGCTACTCTGAAGTCTAAGTCATTGAAGGTAAGCTATGTGCTAATGTCATGCTTGGGGGCAGGGTTCAGTGGCTGTGACTCCTCTGGGAGAGAGAGAGGACACACGTAAACAAAGCAATGTAACAATGAACGCAGCCGTCTGGAACACAATGAGAGCACTGTGGATATGCTTCCTTTTGGACTTTATGAAAATATTCTCTTTTGTAGCTTTATGAAAAAAACTAGACGAAAGAAGCTGCTAAAAACGAACTATGAAGGTAAGCTATGTGCTAATGTTATGCTAGCAGCAGCTAAAGTTGTGCTAACAGCGGCTAATGCCATCGATCAGCAAGATCACTTTTTACAACAGTAATATAATGTTGTGAAATAACGTTCTGGTGGGACGTGGCAGTGTGTGCGACGGCTGCCTTCTCTCTGCTCTGACAAATCAGAGGGCAGCAGTCTGTTCACGTCATGCTAGTACTAGCCCGGCACGCTTTGGCCTTAAGTTGAAGACGGTCCTAAAACTTGTGCCTGGCTCACCGAGTTTGATCCGTGTAAGACATGTGGAAACAATGGACAAGGCAGGTAGAGCAGGCACTGAGCTGGGCCGGAACTGCCGCTGGAAAATCCCCATAAGTCAGAAGAGTTATGGGAGTGGCCCGTATCACAGAAAAGACGAGGGAAGACCGGCTTCGATGGTACGGTCATGTGATTCGTGGCAATGAGGACTGTGTTGCACAACGAGCCCTACACCTGAACCCACGAGAACAGCGACTACGAGGGCGACCAAAGAAGAGGTGGATGGACAGAATTAAGGAAGATCTTAAAAAACCCAAGCCACTCCTGAAGATGCTCTGGATCGGACAAAATGGAGGAGACTGTGCCAAAAAGTAGACCCCAAAAAAAAATCTCATTACATCTAAATTAAGATAACACATTTAATTGCACTTAAAAAGGAGAAAATAATGCTCATTTTACATTAAATGAGAAGAAAATGTCTTATTCTATTCTCAAATGCAGGTAAAACATTCTTAATTACAGTTATTTTTTTAACTCACACCAAGGTACTTTTTTGTGTGTACAAGAGCTAATTACCCTTTAGAAAGTGTGTGTATAACTAAAATATTGGGCCATAATTGATAAAATGTGAGACACATTTTATTAATTATGGCCTGATATTTTTGGGGGCAAAAAGCTGCTGCTGTTGTTATGATTCTTGATTTTGTTCAGGGTAAAGCTACGTTGAATTGAATAAAGAAACCTGTCTCTTTTCACAATCAAGTTCCGATTCGACACGTTCACTGAAAAGAGCCGTTCAAAAGAGCCGATTCGTTCATGATCATCACATTACTATTTGACAGTTCAGTGGAGGCTCATTTCAACAGTAGTTAATATCTTTGGGCGTAGTAGCTACTTAAAATACATTTAGAGATATCAATTTGAAACTTTTGCTGTAATTTACTGGCATAAATCTGCAATATGCTGTTTTTGCTGTGAAGGGCATTGAGTTGCACTTGTGTATGAAATGTTTTATGCAAGACAAGTTACCAGCACATAATCTTACCTATAACACGCCTTGGAAACTGAGGAATTACACGAACATGCTGCAGCCAATTATCGGAAATCCCTGCATCTGGTACGAAAAGTGGCCAAGAGTCTGACACTTAAATAAATTGATTCCAAAGTGGATGCCGACTAAGCCACGTCAGAGAGGGGGCTTGTTAGATTAGGCGGTAGTTGCAGGTCTAAATCCTCCCCTCAGGTCATATCCAGCTCCAACCAAAGGAACGTTACAGCCACAAATCCCCCTGGATCAGAGGGAAACGTCATCAGAACATAAAGTACTTAGGTATATTTTATGGATGTTGCAGATGCTAGGAGATTTCATATATTTATATATATTCATATATGCATATTGTATGCATTGTATGTCATATGGATACATGTATAATGTATTTTGTTCTGGTTAGTGTTTGCTTGTTTTTAATACTGAGAGATTTTGAGGGAATCATGATTTTATAATGTTGACAGTTATTTTAGTTATATTAGCTTCTGAGCAGATTGGACGATATGATCTGCTACTCTCAAACACTGACACATTTTTAGTTTCCATCCATCTTCTTCCGCTTATCCGCTGCCGGGCCGCGGGGCAGCAGTCCAAGCTGCCTGTATCACACTGCACAAGTCCCTCATGGCTCCTCCTGCAGGTGGTGGGTCCACAGGAGAATGGAGGAAGGCTTAGGTAGACACGCACATCCCGAACCAGTTAAGCAGCGTGCAAGAGATCGAAGAAACAATGTGGAAGGAAGACAGACTCTGCACAGCTGTAGAGCTCCCAAATTCTATTTATTCACCACAGGGTAACGTTTCGGGCGTGCTAGCCCTTCATCATCCTGGCTCCTGCTTGATTTTCCTTGTAAATAAATTCTTACCTGACTTTGGCATCCTGTTTGCTTTTGGGTCCTTATCTGGAGACGTGACAAGTAATCTGTTACTCGCCAACACTGATCTAGAGGAACCTCAGGCCTCTGTGTCTGTCGAAGGCCGGTCCACAGCGATCTCTAACGCCCTGGTCATCTTCAATCAATCAATCAATCATTTATTTATAGAGCCCATTACAACATTCAAGGCGATCAAAGTGCTTTACGGTAAATTCAGAACAATATAAAACATCCATACAACTAAATAATAATCTTGTTCTAGCTTCACAAGAATGAATTAACCACACTGATGACTTTAGTATATTGACCCCAATGTTTGCAGACTGTGTGTTCCATGTTTTTTATTTTATTTTCAATTTAAAGTTATTACGTGTGTAGAAATGTAGTCAGCCTTTTAAGAGTTAAAGGTTGTAGATCCATGAGTAAAGCTTGGACACTGCTATGCAAGTGTTTGTCATAATTCTGAACAGCCCATTTCAACATTCTTTTCAAATACAGTATTTTGTGTGCAATAACCTGTGGAGGATTATTGTATGCAACATTTGTAAAGGACTTACCAGCTAATCCTCTGTCGAGTTGTCTCGGTTTCATTGAAGTGGCAGATTGTGACAGTAGGGGTCCAGCCTCAGTCTTTATCTGCTCAGCCAGCGTTGTGTTCACAGCATAGACCCTCTCGCTACATGTAAACTACTTACTACTGGCACGACTGCAAGTAAATATCCTTAACCTCGTAAAAAAAGGCTGCTCTCTTTGAATTTTATGAAAGAAATATGAGAAACGATCAGAACACAAGTTGCTCCCGGCCCATGTCTATGGAGTCTCCTGCAATGTTTACCCCCTTTTTTTTTTTTTTTTTTTTACAAACTTAGTCCATGTGAAAGTGGCGCTAAGTATCATGAATGAGAGGAATGTCTGTAATCCAGCCTTGTTCCACCGCCATTTGAGCATAGAAAGCAAACCACCTTTTTTTTTTTTTTAGAAAAAAACATGCCACATTAGCGCCAACTGCTTGATTGACAGTCGCTTCAGCCAGAGGTTACATTAACTGAAAACTCTCTGTCAATGACTGAATATGTTGTGTGTTGACAGAACATTTGAAAGCTGTCTTTCATTTTGAAGGATTGAAAATCAAGCCATCATCATCTTTTGAAAGTTTTATACACGTTTTAACACACACAAAATATATTGCTCACAAATTATATTTAGATTTGCATCCATTTATCCTGTAATCTGTGTTTTCTCACATGTATAATACTAGGTATATAATGAGAAGTTAATTAATGAAGGATAAAAATAGCTTATGACAGATTTTTTACAACCCTGTCTGTCAAAATGACTGAGAAAATGATCCCTAGTGAAACCACTGCTTCAGCCAATGACAAAATGGACAACGGAAATGAGACAAGCCAACTAAGAGAAGGCTTATCTCAAATGGCCACATCTTCTCCAAATATTATCAGATTTCCATCTGTTACACATCGTTGGAAAGCTTGGAGACCACAATTTCAGATTCTATGAATAACTCAAATCGACTTGTGCCCCCATTTCCCATGAGCTGCCTGACCCATTATGCTTCTGTGTAAGCACAACTATCAGGACTTTATACAAACTGTATTTCCATTCAAGATATCCATAATCCCACAGATGTATAACTAAAGTCAACAAAATAAAACCATCGATTTAAACCAATTCTTACACATAAAATGCCTGAACAGTGAGAGCAATAAAACATTTAGAAGAAGAGCTTTATTTAGCACCTTTCACAGACCGTCACAAATTTGCTTTAAATGAGACTATTTATATTCCCCTCAAACACGATAGTGGCAGCTGCCCTGGGGCAGACTGACAGACGTGTGGCTGCCCATGCACTCACACACTCACACATCGTTAGAACAAATTTAACTTACCTTGGAATACCAAAAGCCCTGAAGTTCTTCTACAGAAGCCAGTTTTTCACTTCCTATAATCTCACATAATGGCTGCTCCCAGCTGCATCGAGTGGAAAAAGCACTTAAACATGTAACTCTTTATGCTTTGTGTTGAAGTGAAAAGTTTGAAATGAAAATGCAGCACTCATGATTTTTAAGAGCACTTTGGGCTTTAAAAGGGCTCAACTATCAATAACAAAGTCATTAAGCTTGCATTGTATGTTGTTTTTTATTAGTCTCTATAGATGTGATGTTTTTCTCTTCTATGCAGAAATTCAGGTAATAACATTCATAAAGTCTTTTTAAAAATGACTGAATTTGAACTAGTGTTGCCTTAAAGAGGGGCATTATACTTTTTTGCAGGTTTTAGTAATAATCTCAAATGATCAATATCTTTTGAGATTAAAACTAAATCATATTAAGTAGTTCTACTTCTCTCTTCTCTCTTCCTGATTCTCAAAGCAAACTGTCCTTAAAAAGTGTCTTACCCCTAAGGGAAAATGTCCCTTATTCTCAGATCCAAAACTTGACAGGTATGATACCAATTCTCTCTTGGTGTAAGCCTGTCTAACTGTCTAACTGGAGCCTTACTGATAGCTATGTACAGTGGGGAAACCAATTGTGCAAGTTCTCCCACTTAAAAAGATGAGAGAGGCCTGTAATTTTCACCATAGATAGACCTCAACTATGAGAGACAAAATGAGAAAAAAAATCCAGAAAATCACATTGTCTGATTTTTAAAGAATTTATTTGCAAATATGGTGGAAAATGAGTATTTGGTCACCTACAAACAAGCAAGATTTCTGGCTCTCACAGAGCTGTAACTTCTTCTTTAAGAGGCTCCTCTGTCCTCCACTCGTTACCTGTATTAATGGCACCTGATTGAACTCGTTATCAGTATAAAAAACACCTGTCCACAACCTCAAACAGTCACACTCCAAACTCCACTATGGCCAAGACCAAAGAGCTGTCAAAGGACACCAGAAACA
>OMNZ01033919.1:0-11401 GCA_900303255.1 Lesueurigobius sanzi | reverse complement strand
CCACTAGGGGGCAGCCAAGGAAGAAATTCCACACTGTCCAGCAGAGGGCACTGACTCTGTCTTATGGCCATACTGCCTTTGCTGTCTCCTAAAAAATAAATTATAAAAGCACAGATGGCAACTAAAGGACCAGCTGAAAATATAATTTATTTTTTAAAATGCACATGAATACAAAAAAAACATCACATCTGAATAAATAAGAAAAATACAACTGCAGGACTCCGACTCCCCCAGGTCAAAAGTAAAATATTTCTGCAGTCACTTTAAGTGCCCTAACTCTTATCCAGAATAAGTCCGACCAGTTTAGTGCTCCAGGTCTGTTTTTGTGGTGTTGGCTGACTGTGGCCCTATCGTACTCATTTCTTGTGGCGACAGCAGAGTCACTGGTCTGTTCCTCTCTCAGATTGTCTACAACCTGCTGTCGCTGCGCTTCAACTCCCGCATCCGAGTGAAGACGTACACAGACGAGCTGACGCCTGTGGACTCTGCTGTCCCTGTGCACAAAGCGGCCAACTGGTACGAGCGCGAGGTAAGGATCATTATGGTCACCTTCACAACTCAGCATTTCTCTCCTCCAGTCATTATCTCACAGGTACAATTCAGACAAGCCTCAAGTTCCGCTATGATATTTCTCACATGAAATGGTTCGACAACTTTGAATTTGAAGCAAATTCAACATAAAGTGTAATTTTTAAAAAAGTATATATTGTATTGGAGTGGATTTGAAGGTTGGTGCTAGATACTTGAGTAGGGAGGGGAGGGACGGTCTGCTGTGCTTTTGGATCGATCGATGAGTTGGTTTGTCTAGGAATATACCTAGCCCCAATCCTATCCTTAATCCCTGCTCCTAAACTTAATTTGTGTCATGACATCTCGAGTGTTCTCAGCGGACCGTGCCTCCTGACCCGACTATCTAGCATCATCCTTCTTTCAAGGCTTGGGTCACTTTAACTAACCCCTCCTTCTGGCTGGATTGGAAAATTCCTGCCTCTTTTAATGAGAATTACCGGCCATTTAATAATTGAATGAAGATGTATTACCCACTGTAATATTGTCCACTGTTGAAGGTCCGTGTTTGTATTTTAGTTTGCGAAATACTGTAACAGTTAGTGATATAACATATTGTAAAGGCAATTGTGATGCCTTCAGGGAGGAGACTGCGGAATCTACGGGTCAGTTCCAGTCGACTGAGGAACAGTTTTGTACACAGGGCCATTGGGAAGCTGAACTCCCTCCCCTCCCTCCCTCCCCTTTTTCCCCTCCCCCGCTCCACAATCAAGGATGAGAGAAACATAAATTAGAACCATTCGCATGGTTTGACAAATAAAAATAAATAATCTTGAATAAAGCATTAATGTAGGGCTGGGAGATTATGGAAAATAATCATGAGTACTTTCCCCATATTGAACGATCTCCGTTTTCGATTTGATTTTTGTCTTAATAAGAAAAAAACAAATAAAACAAATAAATGTGGCCGTAAGTGTAGTACCCGTGATGATACAGATTGCGGGGCCCGATCCTGCCGAACTGCTAACTTTCTACTACAGAAGCAGAAATGAGCACTTCCCCACCCAGACAGTAGCTACACAGATGAAGTTTACTAACACTAATATTATTGTAACAATGTCACTTTTTCACTCTGCAAATCAGTTTCTTTATGTGAACAACAAATATGTATGTACAAACTTACTTTTGTGGAAGTCGCACAGTATCGGCTGGTATCAGTAGATACTCAAACCCCCAGTATCGGTATCAGAAGCGGGAAAAAAGCTGGATCGGTACAGCTCAACAATGACAAAGTGGCCACGTTTGCCTTGACAGGGAACAAATGATACAAAATGTCATACATTTTATCAAAACGTTAGTTTGGGTTTACAGTCTTTAAGGTGGTAGCAACTGAAACTATAAAGGAAGCAGTGCTTTTAATGAAGTGTACTTTGCACAGGTGTGGGACATGTACGGTGTGTTCTTCTCCAACCATCCCGATCTGCGGCGCATCCTGACAGACTATGGCTTCGAGGGACACCCCTTCAGAAAGGACTTCCCTCTGTCTGGATATGTGGAGGTACATCTCTGACCATATATTATAGGGCTGCAGATCCTCTTGAAGGTTTTGGCTGACATCCACAAAACATTTTGACTAACTAATATTGTGATGATATGAGCAGATTAGCATACTAGTCTCAGTACACATTTTAAAACCAGCAGATGTAAATATAAGCTCCGCCTCCTAAAATAAAACAAGAAAGCTACTAAAACGGCTACTAAAAATTGTTCATTTTTTTATATTTGTATTAATTTTTTATATTAGTAGATATTTGTGATGTCGCGTGCAATGAATACACCTCGTAGGCTTTTCATGACGAACTGTATACATTTCTTTCTATTTCTTTTCTTATTATAGTTTTGCGAGGGGCTGTGTTTGAACATTTTTTTTTAAGTATAGCATTTCCGTTAGCCAGGCAGCTCATACCAGCCCATGATTTCCTCTGTCCACTATGTAATGCGCCCTCTTGTGCCCACAGCTGCGCTACGACGACGAGCAGAAGCGCGTAGTGGCCGAGCCGGTGGAACTGGCACAGGAGTTCAGAAAGTTCGACCTGAACACGCCCTGGGAGGTGTTCCCCGCCCACCGAGACAAGACCACGCCCGCTCTGCCCAAAGGGGAGGAGCCCAAGTGACACGCCCCGCCCACACATTTAATTTAATCTTTTTACCTGTTGTATCTGTACATAAGAATAAAAGTGGAATAAATATGATTGTCTGATGTTGGCGGCCAGAAATGTTACACCTGATTCTTTTGGTTCACAAACTTGCATCGGTAGCACAATGGTTGCTAGCAATACTGTCCTGCCATAGATTCGTTTACCAGTTGGAGCCTTTATGTGTTGAGTTTGCGTGCTTCCCCATCAAGCCTAAACATTGACATTGTCAGGCAATCCTACTGGTTCATCCAGTAGACTGTGATAAATTGCTTATAAGCTGTGGGAAGCCTAATAAGAAGATGGACATACCCCATTTGTTTATTGGACACACTCTTTTCATTCTTTGTTTTGATCAGAAACGTGCCGCCCTGACGCTCAGCTGCCTCCTCCCCCTTTTCTCATCAGTGATCATCAGCAGAAATGCTTCATATCTGACAAAGTGCCGAGGATGTTGTCCAACCTAGCTATATAGATGCAAATACAAGTTTTAATCCCATGCTGTAAACTTTGTAAGAGTAGCAGTGTCTGTCTGGGGTGTGTGGGAAACGGAAATGCATTCAGAGTTTTAAAATAGTTTCATTCACAAATGATCTCAAACAAACACGATGCGTGTGTTTCTAGAGAGGTGGTGCATGATCTGAGGCCTCTCTGTTCTCAGGGCTGTAAAGTGCCCAACTTGTTTCCAGGAGCCTTTCTCTGCCCTCGACTGCAACCGCCTGGTCTCGCCAACAATCCAGGCGAAGCGCTCTTCATCTTAAACACCTTTTGTTCCTCCTGACAAAGATCCTGGCTGTTTCCCAAAGCCTACCTCGCCTTGACCTGATGTGGCATCCACATCGTCACTCATTGCCCAAGTGCTTTTTCAATGTTCATATCTGCAGTTTGTTTAGCATGTGGCTAATTTCAGAAGGACACAGCAGTGTATCCTTTGCCGCCTTGCACCAGCCTATGTCACCCATAATGCACCAGTGGTAACTAGCTGTCATCTCCAGACGGGAGCTGGTTTCTTTGATTTAACCTTGCAGCTTCTTGGTGAAGACCAAAGGAAATCAAACTCATTTTTAGCTACTAAAAACCAACAAGTATGACTTGAGAAAAGGTAGTTTCACCAAAACAAACTGGAAAGTGTGACCCACATGGTTTAAAAATGAAATGCGTTAATTAAAGGTGCATTACATAACTTTGTGTTGATATTGGTGCATGGTTGACCTTCAGAGACCCATTGGCTGTGCGTCTGCAGCGTGGCACCTTTGCTTTCATCACAGCAGCCTTTATGACACCAGGAAGAATTGTTTTTGGAGTTTCATACCAGAAACTTATTAGAAACCCTAAAAACGAACTGCCACTGTGATAGAAAAGCAGCAATTCTGCACCCATACAATCACTGTGTCAATAAAAGGTCAAATACGCTGAAATATATTTTTTTACATAAAAAGTGTGACAAGTTGGAGTCTTCAATGTTCTTTCTATGAGAGCGACCAATGTCATTTTGTTAATGAGAAGACAAAGATTTGTGCCAGATTTTGTTTCAGGTGAATAGACCCAGTAATTACATTGATATTAGTCATACACCAGGTAAAACAAATCTGGAGCATAGACATACCTGTACACTGAGCACAGACCGTAGCGTCATCTTCGTGGAATGTGCTCGTCCTCCCGTCCAGATGAGGGCGCATTGCACAGTTTTGTTTACACTTCGCCGTGAAGAAGAATAAAGATGGCCGCCGTCTGTTGCTCTACCTGGAGCATGGATTTATTGTGGGTCACTTTACTTTTACAGGCGAAGAGGCTGAATCGGGCTTGACAAGGCGGACAACAGCCCGGGCAGAGTGCATCACCTCCCGCTCCTTCTGCCGGAGCACCCCGAGCTCCTGAGGGGAGTCAGGTCAGAGGTCATTCACACACCCCCATCTCCACTTTAGTAGCTCCTACAGACACTTTCCAGTCTTGTCCTAACAATGTTTTGAAGATTTTTCAGAAGGATTTTAAAATATCTAATTGATAACCTGATTTGTTGAGTTTTGAACACCAACTAACAAGACAGATTACAGAATATGAAAAACGATATCCAAAGTCCTCTCATAACAAACCTTTGTAACAATATCAACAAAATAAAACCATACATTTAAATCTGGCTTTATATATTATTTAGCTGTTGTTACTGAAAATATAGGCACTTTTTTGTGTGTGCCATTTTTATGTGTAAAAAGACTTCTATTAATACATATAAGGCATATAACATCAGTAATACAGAAACCGTTTCAAATTGATATCACTCAGTTTTATTTTTTAGGTGCAGGTGTGTTTCCTGTAAGAGCAATAAGAATCATGACTTGAACCAAAAGAATCTTGCACTGTTGC
Organism: Lesueurigobius sanzi; assembly: GCA_900303255.1. NCBI lineage: Eukaryota > Metazoa > Chordata > Actinopteri > Gobiiformes > Gobiidae > Lesueurigobius > Lesueurigobius sanzi. The sequence goes on along the minus strand of OMNZ01033919.1, from coordinate 6,335 downwards.
CACACATCTTCCATGAAACAAATTAGGAATAATATATTTCTTTTTTTTAATGGAAAATGAGGCCATCTTCAGCTGTGATTTGAAAGAAATTATTTATATTTGAGTTTTAGTTATAACTTTCCTAATTTAGTAAATTGTTTGGCTTTGGTTTGGTTCTGATTTAGTGTTTTTGGAGTCCTCTTTTGACATCATTTAATCATTCATATCATTCAAGTATCGCATTAATATCGTTATCGCGATAACGTTTTTTTTCAATATCGTGCAGCCCTGATCAGAACCAAACCAAGGCCAAAAAATGAACAAAAGTTAGAAAGTTATAACTAAATCTGAACTTCTGCACATTTAAGTTCCATGTTTGGTTTTAAAGAATGTTGGCAAAAAATGTAAAAATATCAGTCAGATGGAAGACTTGAGTGAATCTGTGATATTTTGTGGCTTCTTGGATACAGATATTGCATCACCTCATATTGTGATACAATGTTTTTTGCGATATATTGTGCAGCCCTAGTCCAAAGCACACATTCAACTGCATGTTTTGATGAAATTTTCAGTTGTTTAATTAAAAAAAGTCTTTGTTGTGTGTTTTCTTGTACTCTCTAAATCATCGCCCTATTTCTCTCCATAGTTTCTCCACACCACAGTCCATCCTAGTTGTGCAGGTTCCTCAGCGTTCTCCTGGACCATGGCGTGGCTCACGGCCCGCGTGCTCTTCTACCCCACTCTGGCCTATAACCTGTTGATGGAGCGCTGGAGCAGCCGGCGCTGGTTCGACCGAGTGGATCCCAACCTCATCCTGGGAGCGCTGCCCTTCAAATCCATGACCAGACAGGCAAGTCTTCACTAGACTTTAGCTGGACACGCACTCGAGGATTTTTAGCCAGATTTTTAGTCTGAGGAGGCGTGGCTCAATACAAAATTTCTCTCATGCCATGATCTGTGGTGGGACTCCTCATGTGTGTGTATGTGTGTCCTCATGTCTGTCCTTAAGTGTGTGTGGTCTGTGCACAGATCTTTAGTCTCAAAGATTTAAAATCCTCGAGTGTGTGTGGGCACCTTAACTCAAAAACAACTAACGGTCATTCAAGCATTTTGCTCTATATCTGCGTGATAATCATGAGTCAAGTGTTTAATATTTTAGACACTGCAGGACATGAGTAGGGAAAAGATTTAAATTGAGTATGTATATGCTGTATATTATTGACATAATGACAAAAAATATTTTCCAAGTTTCTGTAATTTTATGTTTACGTTCTGTTCTGTGTTCAGCTGGTGGAGGAGGAGGGAGTGACCGCTGTCATCACCATGAACGAGGAGTATGAGACCAGGCTGCTGTGTAACTCCGCTCAGGTGAGGTCCTCTCCTCACTTTGTGCCGCATGATAAGTCCACAAACTCTCTAAAATCCATGCTGTACAGCTCTCACTGATTGGAGGTGCACCACTCGATCCAGCCACTTGAGTGGCAGAACTGTGGTGAGTGGCTGGGTTTTATTTAATTTGCAGACAAAACCCTACACGTTCACTTGTCAATAACATGACGAAGTAGACACTAACGTTACACTCTCATAAACGACACCTGTCTGCGTCATGTCAGAAATGGGGCAGATGTTTTTTTCATCTTATACTTTTATGTTGACTAGTGCCATAGTAGTTTTTATTTGTTGGTTTGTTTTCTGAGAGAGATTTTAGTAAATATCAATCTTATCTTATCTTATTTTAGCCTTGACGCCATGTTTTGGTGATTTCCGTGGCTTTGGACTGGAAATAAATGAAATTTTTCTATTTTTATGTAGTTTTACATCAGTGTTGCCTTTTGCAATAGTTAAAGTGTTTAATAATGTTGTACGTGTGTAATGGACGATGACAGAATTACAGGAAAAATGCATCATATGTCTCCTTTAAAATACCAAGGACGCACAGGTTTGTAGAAACAAGGCAGAGACATGGCTTTCAAAATATGTGCTCTCAAAGGACTAAGCTATAAAAAGTAGGGCTGCAACTATTGATTATTTTAGTAATCGATTCATCTATCGATTATTTACATCGATTAATCGAGTTATCGGATAAGTATTTCAATTGTATTGAGAAACTATATTTCATGTCTTTAGAGCAGATTTTGAAAGGAGAACCACATTTCTGATAGAAATAACACTATTTATTCTTAATTTCTCATTAGTTTGTCCCTAAAGACACTGATTGGTCAGTGTCCTGACTCCTGAGAACCAAAATAATGAATGTTAAACATTAATAACTTTCACATCATCTACATATTAGATTTGGACATGTTTACATTATGTTTACATTGTCAAAAATACTAACTTATTTATTTTCTGGCTCAAATTAGACAATTCTGCAAAGAAAACGATTAATCGATTACTAAAATAGTTAATCGATTAATCGTTGATTACTCGATTAATCGTTGCAGTCCTAATAAAAAGATTTAAAATATGCTTTGTTCTGAATAATATTTAGTTGAAATATATAAAAATACCAATTCATTAAATTACAATTTGTAATTAAATCCTGGCAGCTCAAAGGAAGGAAAAGAAGGAAAACTCATTTTTATCATCTTGACACCAAAAAGGATGACTTGAGAAAATGGAGATCCACCAGAGCAAAACGGAAACGTGCTCTCCACTCACAAAAACAACAAAAATCCCAAGTGATAAACAGAAATGTGGCCTAAATCCCCTCCCAATTCCAGCAGCTCTAATGTTTTTCACAGCTCTTGATCAAACGGCTGACTGGAATGACCCAAATCACTTCTTCAGGGCCCAGTTGGGGACTGTTGGATGTCAAAGTGGGCTGAGTTTGATTGAACTAGACCAGAGTCATTTTTAACACCTGTCCACTGTGAAGTCTTGGCTGTTTGAATTCTGTAGTGTTTGACTTTAGTCATTTGTGATGCGTGTGCTGTCCTGTGCTCAGGAGTGGCAGGAGGCTGGGGTGGAGCAGCTGCAGCTCAGTACAGTGGACCTGTTGGGGGTGCCCTCTCTGGAGCACCTACATGAGGGAGTTGACTTCGCTGTGAGGCACAGAGACCAGGGGCACACGGTGTACGTGCACTGTAAGGCTGGGCGCTGCCGCAGCGCCACTATGGCCGCCGCCTACCTCATCCGTGTGAGTACTATTGTACATGTCTTTCCTAATCACAATCACATTGCTTTTTGAATGTAGTTATTTCAGTGATATATAATGTTACAAATGTCCATGTCTCGCTGGGTTCATTTTCTGTGTAAAAGCTGTTAAAGCAGTATTTTAGAGCTCAACAAACATGTTCTGAAACTCCTCACAAACTGCTCCTGGTCCTGGTCCTTCGCAGTGACTTGCACAAATCAATAAATGAAGATTGGTAAATGTTCTGAAGCACTTGTAGCTAAAATGACCTTGTGTGTCTCAGGTTTACTGTGTGACTCCAGAAGAGGCCTGTGAACGGCTGCTGTCCCTCCGGCCACACGTCATCCTCCGGCCCGCTCAGGTCAGCCTGCTGCACCGCTTCTACACACACGTGTGCGCACAGGAGGGACATGCACGGGACGAGCGCGCATGACAGGGGCGCGTATGAAGAGCGTGCACGAGAGGGGCGCGTATGAAGAGCGTGCACGAGAGGGGCGCGTATGAAGAGCGTGCACGAGAGGGGCGCGTATGAAGAGCGTGCACGAGAGGGGCGCGTATGAAGAGCGTGCACGAGAGGGGCGCGTATGAAGAGCGTGCACGAGAGGGACTGTCACGAGGAGCGTGCACGATAACATAAGGGTCTCCAAATGTTTTTCTACTTGTGTAAGATCTCAGTGGTACAGGAGTTTTCCATCTTTGATAAAGGTTCTCAAGCTGTCATCTGTATTGGGTTTGGTTTTAAAGCTGTTTTTACGCCTTGTTGCAGGCGTGTCAGAACATCATATCACTGATGGCATCAGCCGCTGGTGACATAACATTAGGTTACCAGTCACTTGGCCGGCTCGGGCCGAAAGGTTCTGGGTTTTTATGTCAATTACTGGCCGTATGAAAATTGTATCCAAACAAAGATGGTTAACTCTGCAGCTGTTAGCCCTTCATGTCTGATGAAATGTTTCCTTGTGTTGCCAACAAATAATGATTATTTGGGGAGCTCTCTAGCGAGTTAATCTTTCTTTGAATGTAACATCCAGCTCTTGCAGTGCATACATTTACTGTAAATCGTGCATTACACTCACATTCCTGTATATACTCTAATCCAGCCTGCTGCTAAAAGGTCCTTTAGTCACTTATGAAGTGAAACACAAAAACAACGCAGCACAGATGGCATCTTGGTAACCTGTCTACTTTTAGCACTATGCTTTGAGGATCCTTAAGTTGCCAAGATGATATTTCAGCACAATGCAAGAAAAGGTTTTATCTTTACTTGTTTGTTATTAAATACTTCTTACTTTATAACCTACTATAACTGCATTATATATTTGACATTTTGTTTGCAGGTTGTGATCAGTGTGTGGATCACACTCAATTAGCCTTTGTGGTGGTTTATTTTTGAATAAGTCCATGAGAAAAATGTATGAGAATGACTTCTGAGCCCAGAGCGGGTTTGAAGGTGGCCTCTGTTTAGTCTAAAGGTGCCCACACACTAGAGGATTTTTAATCTGTGCAAAGACAACACACACTTAAGGACAGACATGAGGACACACATACACACACATGAGGAGTCCCACCACAGATCATGCCATGAGAGAAAGTTTTTATTGAGCCACACCTCCTAAGACTAAAAATCTGGCTAAAAATCCTCTAGTGTGTGTCCACCTTAACTTAAGTAGAAATGTCGAAAGCCTTTATGGAGCTACTGTGAAGCGGGAGGTAGAGGTACAGAGGAGCTTCAGGTTAGAGACCCCTGCACTTTAATCATTCACCAAAGAACAACAAACACCACTGTTAATAAAAGGTTTTTATTCAGAACTCGTCTTTGGCCTGAACTTCATCATAAAAATACTTCACAAATTTGCTAAATATAATGAATGTGAACACTTCTCCTCAATTATTACAAAAACAATAGTGTTAATTCAGTCAGTTCCTCTAAAGGATCCTGTAGTTACAACAGTACATTACTTAATTCCAACAATGATTGTATATTTTCTGGATAAATTATATTTTTCTGTCAGAGCGCATCAAGGCCGGCCTTCTCCATTTCCTTCAGCTCTAAAGGCTGTAGCTCCTTGGGCACACCCACCTCCTCCTGTGTGATGTCATTCAAAGGCACGCCTTCTTTTGTGCTGCTGTGGGCGGGGCCTTGGCCAGACCTGAAGATCAGACAGAGTTTTAGGCTACCTTTAGACGGAAACGATCTGAATCAAAAACGTAAAAGTGCAGTTTCGTTTTCACTTTTAACTCTGCGTTTAGACGATCGTTTCTGAGTGAAATCTGCATTTAGCATTTGGCAGCGCAAAACTGAGAAATTTCACATTTATTTCTGTTTTGTCGCCTGGTGACATCACTATTACTTAATTTACCCGTGTATTTTAACGCAAGTACAGCGGAATTAGTCTATAATAGCATTAAATAAAGCAACACAGGCACAGATAAAGTAGCTGATAACTTTCCCTACGGTCAGACGTTTATCTCTACGCAGAGTTACACGAGTTGTTGCTGCAGGACCTCATCACAATAAAGCTGTTCCTCTCGCTGGAATATTGGGGACTTTTATTTTGAAGTGCCAAAGGAAGCATTTAGTTGCTCTTAGCAAAAACTTGATATGTCTTCAGTGGATAGTTAATAGGCGCGTTCGAGATGAGCCAGACGGGTGCAGTTCTGACAGCCGGCTGCAGACGCACGGTACATGATGGTTAGATTTCCGTTCGACTTGCTCTGATGTCACGGACACGTAGGCGCACGTGGGGCACGGAAAACTCGTGAGACTCCAACGAGAGTAGTCGTTTGGGTCAGCCGCTGCATCTCCCCAGGAGCAACTACAGAGGCTACATGGCCCAGTGCATGATGGGACACCGCGCACCTGTCATTGGCACAGGCACAGGTGATTGGACATGAGTCTGTTGTGATCAGAAACGTGGTCCTCGTGGTTCGGCTGGACCCTCCTCCTCTCTCCTCAGTCCTGTCTACGTTAGATCTGGACAAGTCGCCAACTTTAAATATGACTGAAACTATTGAAATTTTCTACTGTCCCTTAAATAAACATCATGTTCGATGCTTTCCAGTTCAAACGTATGATTTAGAGGAAATATTTTATCTTTCAAACTTAATAGGAGCGTTTGCTCTGGTCATAAATGTACAATCTGTTGCTTAAGTGTAAAGATAACAGAGCAGGGGGTGAGAGACTTTGAAATGAGTTTTATTCAACTTCAACATGAAATGC
>OMNZ01033913.1:11708-21740 GCA_900303255.1 Lesueurigobius sanzi | reverse complement strand
AAAAAGTACAAATTATAGGTATTTTTACTTTACTTAAGTACATTTTATGATGAATACTTTTTACTTTTACTTCACTACATTTTAGAGCCTGTATCTGTACTTTATACTCCACTACTTTTAAAAATTGGGTTAAAAGTAAAAGTATTTTATTTTCCAAGTGACCTCTCTGTGATGAACTGGTTTAGTCCCAGTTTAGACCTGGTTTAGTTCTAGTTTAGTCCTGGTTTAGTCCTGATTTATACCTGGTTTAATCTGGGTTTAGTCCTGGTTTAGTCCTGGTTTAGACCTGGCTTAGTTCCAGTTTAGACCTGGTTTAGTCCTGGTTTAGTCCTGGTTTAGTCCTGGTTTAATCTGGTTTAGTCCTGGTTTAGTCCTGGTTTAGACCTGGTTTAGTTCCAGTTTAGACCTGGTTTAGTCCTGGTTTAAATCCTGGTTTAGTCCTGGTTTAGTCTTGGTTTAGTCCTGGTTTAGTCCTGATTTAAATCTGGTTTAGTCCTGGTTTAGTCCTGATTTAAATCTGGTTTAGTCCTGGTTTAGTCCTGGTTTAAATCTGGTTTAGTCCTGGTTTAGTCTTGGTTTAGTCCTGGTTTAGTCCTGGTTTAAATCTGGTTTAGTCCTGGTTTAGTCCTGGTTTAGTCTTGGTTTAGTCCTGGTTTAGTCCTGATTTAAATCTGGTTTAGTCCTGGTTTAGTCCTGGTTTAAATCTGGTTTAGTCCTGGTTTAGTCCCGGTTTAGTCCTGGTTTTGCCACATTAAATTCTTAAAAAAATACTTTTACTTTTTACTTCTGAAGTACATTTTACAGTGGTTACTTTTACTTAAGTAGAAATTGAATCTGATACTTTTACTTTTACTTATGTACATTTTGATCCTGTATCTGCACCTGCAAGTAAGAATATTGAGTACTTCTTCCACCACTGAGCATGTCCATATTCACTTAGATTTCCTATGATGCAACCAATAGGACACTCCATGCACTTTTTTGGGGGAGGCAGTGTAAGCCTTACTCTACATCCTAATACAATGAATGCAGTTCTGTTTCATCCAATGTATTGACATGCATCACACATACTGTATGGGCTGAAACATGCATGGTATCAGTGAGCTTGCGGAGTCATTCTACCTTAGTCTTCATGAATTTAGAATGGCTTTTGTAGACCTCCACCTGCTTGATCTCATCCTGCCTGTCGTCAGGGTGCAGCACGCCACTGGTCTTTAACATCTGGACCTCATCCTCTAAGTCCCTGAGGTTCCTCTCCAGGGATGAGATTTTGGTGTCCTGGACCGGCAACAAAAAGCAACAAGAGTCAGCGGCAGACTGACCCGAGGACAATGAACAAGTGAATGTAGTGGTGAGTGAGGTACCACCATCAAGCATGGAGTGAATGAATAATACACGAAAAGTACTGCGCAAGAGATACGCTTGATTAAGATAAATAACATTCTGCAAAAAAGGTCAAGTATTTTCAAAGATGGATCTAGAGGTTCTTTTAGAAAATAATTCCAGGCGAATGTTGAATGGTAAACCTTGGGCAGAAAGGTAGAGAGTAATTGAATGGATGGAAAACAGCGTGCATCATGCCAGCGAAAATAAAATCACACGAATCACACAAACCAAGCATCTGACCTCTATTTTAGCTACATAAAAGACAACACGCATTACTGTACCTGCCAAACAACGTCAGGGTCAAAACAGAAAGGTGGGTTGGTTGTCTGTAATTAAAGTAAACATTATATTGCAACACTTTTAATATACCTGTAGTATTTCAAACAGTACCACGCAAGATTTCTACCATGCATTCGGTTAATAGGCTGCTAAATCAACAGTTTGCGTAAAAATAATTGTGGTTTTGCAGAAATGGGACTGTGCTAAATGAACACTGGGTTATTGTGAATGTGTGTGGGTGTGCGCACAGACACATGTGAAGTCAACTGCATGTTTCACAGCTCTCCGAACTTCAAAGGGCTGCGATGAGAGTGAAAGCTTCCATATGTGACATTTGAAACAAATTGAATAAGTGCTCGGCTCCACATGGGCCAATAATAGACTTCATTTGGGCAAGGACTGCCATACAGACAAAAGGGAGCGATAAAACAATGTTTCAGAGAGTTACATGTGTGTTTGTGTCTGGATTTACAACCTTGCTATTCCCTGCTTACACTCAACAACAATAAATGTGAGGCTAATGTCAACCAACCAGACTGTCCACGAGACACAGTTTTCACAATACTCACAGTTAAGTGTGAACTTCTATCTACTGATGACCTGCGCACCGCCTCCACAGTCCGACCTACCTTCATATCAATGACAGTCTGTAAAGCCCTAGTTTTGACCGGATCCACCTGGATCTGGTTCCGACGGTGGAGCTCCTGCGGAGGGACCCGGTAGAAATACGCTTGGCGGTTCATCATCTTCGCACTGACTCCCACAAACAGAAAGCTACGAAACACCCAGAGCCTTCTGCTCAGCTCCTCTGCTGGGTCTTCCACTCTTTAAAGCTATACACCAAATGTGTTTGAGAGTCCATCTTTGTCCAGAACTATTTTTATAATCCAGTTGGTAGCTTTGGATTTGACACTTTTAAAGAATACTCCACTTCAAAAGCAGGTGTTTTCTCATTGCTATTCAGATACTACAGTGACAAGTCGAACAAATCCTTGGATCAAAAACATCCGCCTCTGTTTTAGTCATTTTTTTCTTATCTTGTAAAGGTTTTCTCGGTCTGTCTCAGATGTCTCTGGCGTTCAAATGCTTTTGCTTAGCAACACCTTCTGCCAGCACATGCGCCTGTCTTCTTTTTCAATAATTGATGGTTTCTATGCCTACACTAACACAAAGACACATTATAACACAGCAACTAAGTTCAAGTATTCAAGTTTACAGCTGTGTTTCCCTATTAGAGAGAGTGGGGATGTAATTGTTTGTGTCTAATGTCCAGAGTAATAGCTCATATAAAATAAAATAAAATGTAAACTTTTCTATGGGAAAATAAAACTATGCAAGAAAGAAAAACATCAAAAGTTTCTTCATCATCATGTATGAGAGTTCTAGCCAATAGAAACAACAGGGTAAAGAGGAACACTATATATATGGACAAGATGCATGGTCCAAAAGTTCAACCGTAGCCTGAAGGACAAGAGTAACAGTTTCCACACACAAGGGCAGTTACGCAAGCTCAGTTACACTCATTTATCAATATGTCTGTCGCTTTGCACAGTTGGTCCACGATGATAAAATGGTATGTCAAAGGCATGTTTGGCCATGACCAAATATGAAGTTGGAGACATGTAAACTTCATGACACAATGTTCTGATCAAAGAAATGTGACTCCATTGCAACGGTTGTGTTAAAAGAAGTGACACGGTATAAGAACAAGCACCAGAGCAGAGGTGCAGCAGTAGCAGAGGTGCAGCAGTTATTATTAGGTCTACAGGTTATTATTAGGTCTACAGGTTACTGGTGGTGGGAGACAATCGACCAGGTCCAGATCTGTGCGTCTCCCACAGCCATCCCAATTCTAGTTAAATACTGCCATCAAGTGGTCGCTTAGAGAACTGCGAGTTTAGAAAAAGATAAAAAATAAAATAAAAAAAAAGGTTTGAAGAAAAAAAAGAAACAAATAAAGATAAATGACCACACTCAGAAACCAACAATCTAATAAAGAAGCAATAAAGAGAAATCATTTATCATTTTTATGTGTTATCTATTTGAAAATGCTGCAAGTGGAAAAGAAAGTCATGGTGGTAATTGTTAATACATTAATATGAAATCATTCACTGATTAGTCCCATTTGTCACATATCTCAAGCTTACATATGCTTGTATTTAGTAGTTTTACAGTTATATAATAAAATGATCTGCTTACTCGCATTGTAGACACATAAAGACTCACCTCCTAAACAGCGAGGTTAGGCTCCAAGCAGGACAAGAGAAGAAATATTGTCCATTCTAAGCTAACTTTCATCTTTGATGTATGCACAGGGCCATATCAGGAAACCATCCACAACAAAGATAGCGCTGCAAGCATTCTGAGAGCGGAAGAGAAAGTCTAGGCTAAGAAGATTTAAGAGTTAAAAATAAACCGCAGGTGTGAGGAGAGTGGACAGTCACACGCTGTAATCACCAAGCAATACACTTCTCATTTCGTTTTCAAGTTTCTGAATGGAAGCAAAATGATCACTTATTTCATTTACTCGCAGAAAGCACTAGCTACTCTGCATAACCAGAATAACAGACTTCAAGAGGTCAAAGCGTAATGCTTCCTGTGATGGCCTGCTGTGAGGGTGACTGCCAGAGTGAGAGCAACTCCTCTCTGCTCCTTTTATTGCAATACAATCAATTCCATCAACACCTGACTCAAGATATTTCTCATATCAAATATACAGTACTCTCAAACAACAAAACCTCAGTGTTCTGAAAAAAAAATCTATCACAACAATGAAATAAACATAAGATTTTTGCATTTTTCATTGAATTAGTGCACTAGTTACTCATTAATTATGTTTTTGAACCATACTGTAAAACATTGACTTTGAGTAGATCTCATACTGTATATAGATCTTTAATGCTCTTTCTAATAATGGCTGGGAGAAACTGTAAAGTTTTATATGATGATTTAGTTTGATCACACTTCACTGTGATTGAGAGATCGCTGTGATCATGTCAGATGCTGACCAATAGGAGGAGAGCCTGGATGAGGCTGAGAGCTGCATTAAAACAACAACAAGCAAAGACTGAAGACTATTAATGTAAACTGTAATATTGCACACACTTAGTGAATATACAGTTGTCCTCAAAAGTTTACTTACCATTTTAATCTTTTGGCCATTTTTCATAGAATATGAATGATAACACAAAAACCTTTTTTTCCACTCTTGGTTAGTGGTTGTGTGAAGCTATTTATTGTCAAAGAACTGAGTTTAGTCTTTTGAAATCATAATGAAATAGAAACTACGTTTACATGACCTTCAACAACTTGTTCAGGAGCAAAGAAAAACTCACTTCAGCTGAAATACAGGACTCTCTGACAAAATGTATGTTTGTTTCAAGATGCACAATATGTAAACTTTTGATCAGGGACATTTGACTAGTTCCTCTAGTTGAAAAGTGTAAACAAACAGGTATTTTCTTCTTCTTTTCTTCACGTAATAATAGTAATAAGGTTTTTGTGTTGAACTTTTGAGCACAACTGCACACCAAGTGGATACAGACATTTCCAGAAGTATTGGCTTTGTATTGGCTCTGCTCCTACAACACTGTCCACTTAAAACCAAGATAGTCATGGCCACGAGGATCTCTCTGTGATAAATGTAAGTGTATTACTATTAAATCTGATTCTTAAGGTTCAGGTTAGATATGTCGGTATAGAAGCAGCCTTCAATTGTTTTAATTCCCTGTTAATTTCCATATATTCCCATTAAGTCCCATGAAACTATCATGGTGCATGTTTAAAATTGTGGTATGCCATGGACAGAAATGGCCCCATATCTTCCAAGCATTAATCTATTACTTATTAATTAAGATTACACAAAATATATGCAAAGAAAACAAAATGAACACTTGAACTTACCTCTTTTGCATGCATGTTATCCAGCTGGGCCTCTGCCTCCTGTGTTGCAGCAGAGACGACCCGAGTCCTCTGCCCACGACCCCAAAGGCTGGGACTCTGGCCTTGCAGCATATCTAGAAGCCTCTGGATGCTCTCGTCCCGGGCCCCCAGCGTCTGCTTCTGGGAGTCTATCCTCTCCTCCATCTCCTCCATGGTTTTCTTCAGCATGAACAGCTCTTTGGCCTGACGATCATGCTCCGATTGTAGGCGGAAGTAGTTCTCAGCAGATGTGTCCAGAGGAGGAGGAGAGGAAATGCCACCACATCCAGGCACTTGGCAGGAGCTACAGGGCTGCACGTAACCAGGGCTCTGTGCTAAAACCTGGCCATGGCTTGGGCTGTACGAAGTGTGATTGGGACTCGTTCTCAGGCCTGAATGCAGCGTGTTGGTTAAGCTCCCTCTCTGCGCTGATCCCACTGGGCTACATCCATAGGCAGGGCTGTGGATGATTATGTCTGCTTCTTGTTGCCTCGTGTTGAAAGTGTTAGATGGGCTGGCCTTTGGGCTCTTCTTCTGTCCTGGACTTTGAAGGTGACTGGGGCTGTGCCTGGGACTGTGAACGGGGCTGGGGACTCCTCTGTGGTCTTCGTCCAAAAGGAGGTCTCGATGGGGACTTGAGTTTCGTTGGTGGTGTTGATGCTTCAGGCGGCTGTTCATTTCTCGGTGAGCCCTGAGCTCCTCTTGAAGCTCATGCACCGTCAACGGAAGCTGCAATAGAAACTAAAATATTAACATATTCATGAATGTATGCCAAAATAAACAAGCTGCTTGAAACAAACCTTATTTTTTTGTATTTCCCCTGACTGCAAAACAAAAAAAAAACTTATGAGTGAAGTGAGTTCATAAACTTGCAGTAATGTAATTCCTCTAATTTAACTGAAAACATGGTTACAACCTTTGAGCAGGAGGTGACATTTATCTTGAAAATGAAGGGGAGACTCAGGAAATGACTTGAGGTTGCTGCAGCAGGGAGCAAATGGACAACATGAAGTGACAATGAATGCACACAAAAAACACAGAGAAATGTCGGGAAATGAAAAACAAATGCTCAGCGGTGGTGGGCACAAGGCCTTGTTCCGCTAGTCTCAAGTGGTTGGCCTAAATTCAAAGTCCTATAGTTACAATCTTAGGTTTTTCAAGGCTTGGAAGACAAAAGTGAATCCAATCTGTTTCATACTGTCACTGACTGTGCTGGTAACACTACAATTTGATAAGATGGCGCTGGTTCTTATATACTGCAGTAGGTATAGCTTATTTCATAAGAAGCACTGTTGAAGAGTAGCATCAAGTCGTCTCAAGTCCCATCTGTTATCAACTTTTTTAGTGCTAAACTAGAATAAAACATGTTTAAGTTTTATTCTAGTTTAGCTCCATTTTAGCAAAGTTTGGTCCTGATTTTGCATTTTTATAGTTTTGCTACAAAAAAATACAGTAATATTCAAGATTCAATTGATCTGAGTTTCCATCAGCGACAGGTCCAACTGACTGACGGACAGCTTCATTCACCAGGCTGACAGGAAGCTGAACTCCCTCTCTCTGCTACCCCCTACTGCAACATGTTGATTCTCTGCACACGCTTTACGTGTTAGAACGGACAATAAAGATGATTGAACTCAATTGATATTCTGGTCAAGGTCAAGGTAAAGGCACTACACTTGATTTTTTTTTGTTACAAATAATGAAAGAGGGAGCAAGTGAATTAAATTGAGAGAAACAGATTTCTTAAATCCCATTCATATAGATGACTTTATAAGCACATTTCACAACTTGCAGGGTCACCTGTTTGGGCCACTGTCACAGAAATGCAAGAAAAGTAGCCTGTAAACTCATAAAACTGAGACAATTGTTTAATATTTAGATGTACAGTATTATTTCCACGTATGTATGAGTTTACAATATACTATAAGGATAAAAAAAACAAATTTCATTCTACTATAGGAAGAAAATCAGGTGTAGTGCCTTTAAATCTTAATGTTCATTTGATCAAATCCTTCCTCAAGTCGTGAAATTAGTGACTCAAGCATGTAGTCTAATGCAAAGCACTTTTAAGCAGTACTGACGGACTCGCTAAAACACAGAACTAAGTTGAACAATGACGTGGACTAGAGGACAGAGAACACACATGCAATAAACAGATGGAGAGGGGGGACTGTAGCTGAGGGAAAAGGTGACTCTTGTTATGCTAATGACCACATTCCCCTGTCAGACACAGTTCGTCCTAAGTCGTCTGAAAGGGCAAATGCAAGGAAAATGCTGAATTAAAAAGGAGAAAGATAAGATAAGAAGGGTGGAGGAGTCGGGGCGATGCGTGTACAAATGAACACAGACATGTTAGTGATTTATGTTTGAACAGTTTGGAGGAATATGAGAAAGAGGAAGAGAGAGAGTCGCCTGTCCCTGTTGCTGTCATTAACCTTCTCTGTCACCTTTGTCATAAAACAAATCATCCTAATGCTTCGAGTCTTTCTGCCCTTTTGGTACAGTATGTAAGCTTGACCTAATCCTAATTAGATAAAGCCATTAATTGGTGATATTTTGTTTCCCTCTAATTCTTACAAGCAATTTACGGACAGCTTTGTCAATCAGTAAAATGTTTTTCAATTCTAAAAAAAAATATCAAGTCCTTACTCCCATATGGCAATGTCATTTCTTTACTTGTACATAATAAATGATAGGCTTTTCATGCAGGGTAAGTGGATTTGCATATAGTAGTACTATATCTAAACATTGCCCAGAAGAACGATGTATTTGCTAGTATTTGAAAGTTGGCAAATCATTAAGCTACAATTGAATTTTGTCAGACAGTAATGGAGACAGAGACATTACAACATTCTCAACACGACACAAGTCACCTGCAGTTCCTCGTAGTTCCTGTATGAGTCTGGGTGGCTCCTGTGCTGGTCTTTCAGGATGGATCCGCTCACTCTGTCCTCTCGCCTGGGCCCTTTGCATTGTTTTGTTTCTTGGCTCCACAGGTTGACACTGTTCATGTTAGGACCAGGTCTTTCTTCTCGTCCTCCGTCCAGTTCTTTCTTTAAGTGGTCATTGTCTCTCCGGAGCTCTCTCAGCTGAGTATGAAGATCAAAAGTAGAGGCTTCTCCCCGTCCCTCTGGAGCCTGCAGTGTCTGTGGGTGCCTGCCCTGGCGCTGGAGGCTGTATGTGTGCTGCTCTCCATAGTGCTCTGACTGCGGAGGTGATCCAGATGATCTTATGTTGGGACTACTCCCTGAAGCTGGTGGCCGGCCAGTGTGCGAGTGGTTAGCGCTCCTGCCTAGAGTCATAATGCCTTTGGGATACGTACTAGGCTGCTCCAGCGTATGACCATCACTGGGATACATGGTGCCTGCGGTGGCATAGGCAGCACTTACAGACTGTATGTTCTCCATAGAGAGGGTTTTACCTCCCGGTGCAGTTGCTGAGCCATAGTTGCTTGGTTTCTCTGGTGCTGCGCTCTGCTTTGCCTTTTGACTGGATCTTGAAGCCAATCCTTGCCCAGTAGCTTTAGGGCTTTGTGCAGGTGCACCTCCTGACACAGAGCCTGGCTCTAGACCTGAGCGGCAGCCTGGCGTAGAGGTTAAAGTCTTGCCTTTTACAGGTTTGTTGGCTCTTGTAGCGCGAGAATGTGCCACATTTGGAGCAGCATTTCCACTATTCTTTGACACTGCAGACAGTCTGCTCTGCGCAGGTTTAGCTCTTATATTTAAAGGCATTTTCTTATGGCAGTTTAAATCCAACTGAAGATGACAGACCTGCAGTGCAAGTTACTGAGGTTAAGGCTGTCATAAGAACGCTGCACTATAACTGCCCATGAGTATATATAAATGTATTCAGCATTTGAAGAACACAATGTAATACAGGCGTCATTGGCAGCAAAAAAACTAACAAAAAACAACTTTGGCTTTTTTTGGCTGTGCTGAACATCATGGAATCTGGAAGAAATCAAATATTACATGTGTTAAAATAAAAGCACAAGTGGCATTAGTTTTTGTTGAAGTAGCTAATTCTGAATGATCTGAAAAACAAATTAATTGTAACTGCTGTTCTGTTGGAACATTATCACATGATCACCACAAAAGTCCAAATTGTTCATTAGGACACAATAGAATTGATATATATTATAAACCTTGAACTCAAATTCACTTTTCAAAGTTATGTTGTTGCTATAGAGCTTCCTGTATGATGTGTTTATTTTTCAGTACCTTGGACAGCGCTTTCTGTACATACTGTAGATAAAGAACCCAGACAAAAATACCCCACACATTAACTTATATAATGTCTAGCCACACAAGGCATTCTGAGTCATTAGATTATGATCCAAGTCATAATAATTAAGTCAATTTTGTTACAAAGGTGAGACTTTACAGAAAAAGATCCACATGTACCAGATATTAGGGGACAATGAGAAAGCATAGGAAAATCCAAATC
>OMNZ01033913.1:0-11688 GCA_900303255.1 Lesueurigobius sanzi | reverse complement strand
TCAAAGTTATGTTGTTGCTATAGAGCTTCCTGTATGAAGTGTTTATTTTTCAGTACCTTGGACAGCGCTGTCTGTACATACTGTAGATAAAGAACCCAGACAAAAATACCCCACACATTAACTTATATAATGTCTAGCCACACAAGCAGTGCTTAATTTGATCCGGCTTTTGGGGGAACGCATTCCGGGAAATCGGAATTTTGAGCTTTATTGGATCCGGGAAATAAAATACTCCAACAACTTTTAAATATGCAATTATTTTGGGCTGTTCCCCCATAAAATCCACCCAGTGCACAAGTGTTCCTGAAAATCTGGATTTACAAATTAAGCACTGCACACAAGGCATTCTGAGTCATTAGATTATGATCCAAGTCATAATAATTAAGTCAATTTTGTTACAAAGGTGAGTCTTTACAGAAAAAGATCCACATGTACCAGATATTAGGGGACAATGAGAAAGCATAGGAAAATCCAAATCATAATCCCTCCTCTAATCCAAGAGGATTGGGTGCAGGGAACCACTGCACGTGATACAACTGAGAGATTGGTTAGAGATGTCTGTCAGTCATATCCACTGTGATGTGTGCTTATCTGAATATAGTTTTATGTGCAACACTTGCTACCAATACAAAACACATATGCATTGCTCATTACTGTGGATAATGCTGGCGAAAATTTGGTCGAAACAAAGGTATTGCATATTTTATTTTTGGTTTAAATAACGCAATGCCAAAATGACAGACCAAATTAAAATCACATTAGTGAAACTACAGAGTAAGGGAAGTTTTGTTGTTTTGTTTGTTTAATCGGGTGTACCCACTTTTAGCCTGGATCTGTTCACACTTCTCCTCCAGCTGTTGCACCGAACAAAGCGCGCCCTACTAGTCTAAGGTTAACTTTCCCAACAGCGGTCTATTCTCAGGTAAAGTGCCACATGCAATTCGTCATTATAGAGTTTTTAGCGCGAAAAAGTGTCGACGAACATGTGCCAGAGCCTAAAGCTACATCTCCACTAGCCTATCGTACAACCGCAGCATAAAGGATTAGTTTCTTGCTCGTACACATGGCTACGGGAATTTGAGCCTGGTTGAAGCAAATATATTACATAATAATTAATCTTCTGCACAAAATAAAACAACGCAATTTGCATGTAACTTTAAAGCCCGTCGCACTGCAAGTCTTACCTGTGAGATAAAAGCTGCCTGCGCTTCCTCTGATCCACTTCTCCATCACTTGAGAAGCCGTGAAACAGGCTCCATGATGTCATCGGCTCAGCTGTGACCTGCACTGACCAACAGGCAGCAGGAGCGCGCGCTCACAGGCGCGTGGGTCACGTGCTTTTTCACTTCTGGCGTCGACGCGTCGAACCACTACTGTGCCATATCATTCATGCTGTAGCAGTGAACGATATGTCTCGTCTTGTGACTTTTGTGTGAGTGGAATAAATTAAGGCGAGACGCTGCAGGCAAAAGTTATTTTTTTATGCTCAGATCCAACGTGTTTGGGAAAATGTAACTTCAATGAGCATTTTCTCAAAATGTATTTTTCTCACATTGTGTCCTACAGACTCCAGACTTTCCTATCTTCTATTTAACAATATTTTAAAGATTTATTATAAATTAAATATTGAAAATATTTTCAATATTTAATTTATATCTGAGTTTATTGAGTTTTGAACCACAAAAACAATTGGCGATTTATTATTATTATTATTATTATTCACTAATAACTTTTTAGCTTAAAAAAAAAAGAAAAACTAAAGAAGATATCCAAAATTCCTTCTGATCAAATCTTAATATCAACAATATACAGTATATATTTAAATCTGGCTCTAAACATTTCGGCACTGAAAATATAGGGGGAAATTTTATTTTTTCACACATAAACACAGAAAACTTGAAAACAATACTTTTTGCTGTATTTTATGGCAGCAATATTAGAGGAAAAAGTTTCAAACTGCAGTGTCTCACCTTAAAATGCTTTTCTAACTCTAATCCTACTGAAAAGAAGCTAAATATAGGCCTAGTAAGTATAGGCCTACTGTTTGTTTTTTACTTTTTATTTTAAGCGTAATACATTTGAAATACAAAAAAGTAGCTTGTTTCCAAAAATGTTTTGGACCAATTTGTTATCTACTTCATCTGCTCACATCAGTTACTATGTAAATAAAACAAGAACTCAAATCCTTCCTGAAAAAGCCTAATGCAACCTAAAAGGAAATGAAAAACACAACAATTGTTTTATGATAATCCAGACAAGGGAAGTAACTACTGCGTGCAAAGACATGGTTGAAACTGTAAACCATCACATTATGAATCATCTGAAATGGGGAAGAAGTAGGGCTTTATGCATGCACTTAGCATTTACTCATTATAGATACTCGTGTGTATGTGGAATATTTCTAATACCACTCAATCTAACACATTTTTGTAGTATTATGCAGGTTATGCATAACATAGACAAAACATATTCACTCATTGTTCACTTCTATGTCCATTTCTGTATATTTTATTGTCATTGACCTTTTCACAATGTGACTGTACTGAGTGTTCCTTTATGTGCACTGTCCTAAGTGCAGTTTCTACATTTACACAGATACAACACATACAAATGTAAATTAATTGTGTAGTAAAGTAAAACAAGATTGTACACATCTGCTATGTTCAGTGTTGATGATCCTCATCGTGAATATAACAATGAGGCGCCCCATGGAACGACACAAACTAGCAGCCTGTCAGCAAAGCAGATACACAGTGTTACACAAGCATGCTCATGGTTACACAAAACTTTCACTCATTTTTTGGTCATAAAACTTGAGGTTGTCTGACGATAGTGCCATCCTCATCTGATTCCAGAAAAGAGGATGCGCCATTGGGTTTTTCGGCCAGGACAAAACAGACCTCCTGCACAGTCTCTTTCTCAGCTGCAGATATTTGAGTTTTGGAAACATGTCATCCAAGAGCACCAACACCACTGTGTCCACCTGATGGATACAATAAAAGATCATGTATTGCAAGCTGTACATAGCATAAACAATAATAACATTCACAGTCAAACCTTTTCATCCAGAAGTCTCTGCTGAACCATGAAGAAGGCCTGCCGTATCACACCGTTGGCCACATCTCCTCCACAGGACAAGACAAACACTGTCTTCACACTTTTGTACACTGCATTGTGCAGATTCTCAATACAGGATAATCCTGGAATCCAGTCCCTCTCCTCCAAACATAGACAAAACCTCTGGTGTCCTGTGTCTTCCAAATGACTAATTAACTCATTGTAAACCCAATCGCTCACAGCTTGGTTCTTGGTGTCAAACAGCACAAAAGCATCATATTGGTGTTTAGAGTCACTTCCTGCTAACTGTGAGTAACCTTTGAAACCAGCCCAAAGCACTTGGAAGATGTACCACAAGTCCCAGCTGTAGAGATGATCCAGTAGGGGAAGAGCTGTCAGCATCACAGTCAATAAGGCACACACCAGAAAGGCTAGGCCACCATATATGTCCTGACAGGAACTCTGTCCCGCCAGATGGAGAACACTTCGGCTTTGTTGCGACTCTGGAAAGCCACATTGCACAAGGGTGGTGAGATAAGGGATCTCTATTGGAGTGCTACTCAGAAAGTCTATAAACCAAGCTGTGCCACAGTCGCATCTGAACGGGTTGTGATGAAGTGCAAGTTCACGAAGAGCACTACCATCTTTGAAAGCTATTTGAAATGAATGATTAAACTCTTTTATGTAATTGTTATTGAGATAAAGGCATTGCAATGATTTAAGATTTGAGAAGAGGAGGTCAGGAACAGAAGCAATATGATTTTGGCTGAGGTCCAAATAAGAAAAATTGGCCCCAAACTCAACTGCTGTTGGCAAGTATTCAATGTTATTATGACTGAGGTCCAAGTGTTCTAGATGATGTAGTGTAGAGAGGTTTTGCCACGGAAAATAAGAGATTTCATTATGGCTGATTCGAAGAAATTTAATGCTGGTTGGGAAGTTACACCAAACCTGGGGTGTAATTTCCTTGAGATTATTATCAGAAATGTCAAGATAAGTTAGATTTGTCAACATTTGAAAAAAACGATGGTAATTATAGTTGCCTGGTTCCCACATAATACTCAAGTGATTACCATTGAAGTATAAATAATTTAGAGAGCTGCTGATAAGCCTCTGACTTAAACGCATCCCGATCTTGTTGTTCGCCAAGCTCAAGACTGACAATTCAGTCAGATTCTGAAGGAATTCAAAACCATGCCCCATACCCGCCAGGTTAAAATGAAATTCATTGTTACTAAGATCCAGTACCTTAAGGGTGCTTTTGAGTTCACTGAAAGCAGTGCTGTAGTACAGATCAAGTCTGTTGTACGACAAATCAAGATAAGACAAATTCAGCATGTTAGAAAAGACGCCTCCTCTTAATGCCTGGCTCATGTAGTTAAAGGAAAGGTCGATGCAAACGGCACTCTCCATCCCTTCGAAAACACTTGGCTCAAGGTTCATAATGTCGTTGGCTGATAAGTTGAATGTCAGCTTATTGTTGCAGAGTCTGTATCTAAATTCTTTCATTAAATAGTCTGTCCCACAGCCGTTTGACTTTTCATTTTGCAGATGTGTTTGTAAGGGATTACCAAAAGTGGGAACTTGTCTCTCCATTCGCGTCAAGGGTTGGGTTTGCGTAAACGGTGAATGTACGTAGTGTTGTTCATGACATAAATTGGCAAATTTAAGCATGTTTTGAGAAATATCAATTTGTTTGATTGATGGTAATCTGCTAAGAGCTGTTACATTACAACTGTCAATGAAGTTCATCCTCAAATTAAGTATTGTTAGGTTGTACAGCTTTGATAGAACTTCATAGCTATTACTCGTCAGCTTTTGGAAAAAGAGGCCACCAAGAATTAGAGTATGTAGGCCAGTCATCTCTGCAAGGTGTGGTGAAAGGTTTAGTTCATTATAAGTCACTTTAGGCTCATAATTATAGATAAGATTCATCCATGTTACGCCTTTCAACTCTGAGAAGAATGCGCTGTTCTGAATGGCAGGGGCAAGAAGGTTGTCTGATAGATCTAAAGTTTTCAGCTTTTTCATAGATGAGAAGAAACCCTCTGGAAATGTTTTTAGTGAGTTCCCCCTCAGACTCAGGTAATCAATAGAGCTGTTTTCGATAAATAAGGATTTTGGGTAAAATTGCAATGAAATGTTATCTTTGCAAGGAATGCAAGTTCTCACTGCATGGTCACAACGCTGGCAATTCCACTCTAGATTCAGATGCACCAGCTCGGTCAGATGGGCAAACGTGTTATCAGGTATTAGTGAAATTGTGTTCTCTTGCAGTTCAAGAAACTTCAGTGATGAGGGCAATCCTTTGGGAACAACTGTGAGGTTATTGTAGGTTAAAGTTAGATTTTCTAACATGGGCATCTCTTTAAAAACAGTCTCCTTGATGTAGAGAGATTGGTTGCAAGGATTATCATAATAACAATTCTTTTTGAGGGAAAGACACTGAAGGTTGGGTGCTTCCAAGTGGTCAATTTGGAATATATGATTTAACTCTAAATCAAGAATCTTTAGACTTTTGGGTAACAAGGGGATACATGAGAGGCTATTTCCTACTAAATAAAGGTTTTCAAGCTTTGTGAGAGTTTCCAATGCGCGATGGTGGATTTCCAGCTTGCATGACATCGGCACTGCTTGGTTCGGAGGACAATTATAATTCATTTTCAGAGTCTTAAGATTTGGGACGCCCTTAAAAGAATGTTCTTCGAGTTCCTTTATCTTTGTCCCGCTCAAATCTAGGTGTGTCACCGTTTCCGAGTAAAAAGAAGGAACGCGATTAAGTTTTCTGTCAGAGCAGTCCACTTCAGTGCCGCTGGCTTTGGCATCACATGGGAAGAAGGTCATGTTTATGGTGCGAACTAGTGGGAGAAGATGCCCCAACAAAAACACAGATGTCAGAAGAACCTGTAAAGGAAACAGGACAGTGTATTCACAAACCTTTGAATTAATTCAGATCTAAGATGTACATTTTAACCTCTTAAGCCCGAGGGTCCCCATTTTTGGGGACTTGCCACTTAAAAAAAATGTGTTCACAAAAAAAGTGTATTTTTTTTTCTTGGAAAAACTGTATTTTATGACCAACTATATAAATTGGATCCATAATTTTAAATTTCATTGAAATATTACAAATTTGAATTTCTTTTGGCCAAAAAGTGCCTAATTGTGCCCTATTCATTACAATGGGATTCCGCATAGACTATTTTAAATCAAAACCTCAAAAACTTTTCAATTATTTATTGTTACAGAGATAACAGTGGGTAAAAAGTCAATAATTAGCTGTAGTTACTATTTTTGATGTTTATTACTTCTTCACAATGTAAACAAGCTGCTGACCTGCTGTAATGTGTCTGGTTTTTTTAGGCGGAATTCATATTTTCTATCTTTCAACCTCAATTCCTCATGCCCACTATGATTTTCTTGAAAGTTTTCACATCTACAGTGTCCCCACAGACATTCATATCATATGAGAGCAATATGAACATTTTAGACATTTTACAAGCTGTTAAAGCCTTCCATAGTACATTTGTACCAAATTCGGGAAAACAACAGCCACGGGCTTAAGGGGTTAACTTCAGTTCTGTATAGCTTTCAGTCTAAAGCCTTTATCACAATAGCATTTATTTAAAAATGTGAGGTATAAAATGCATGAGACACATTACTGTATATATTGCATGTTGTTTCGAGAAGCACAACCGAAGCAGACAAACTCTGAAAATAATCCACTCAAACACAACGAATCCCTGCAAAAAAATCCCTGTCTGACAAAATTGGAAAAAATGTATGTTTGAAAGCGTAAATAAACAGGTTTTTTCACAATAAATGGCTTCACGTGCAACCACTAGCCATGAGTGAAATAAAGCTTTTTGTGTTATCATTCTGTAAACTATGTAAACTTTTGAGCACAACTGGACCGTATCAGGGAAAGTGCAAAGGAGTCATTTGTTTCAACAGACTCAACACCCCACTGTTCAATGAGCTCATGCCTCTCCCTTCAGGTGCCTAAAATAGGACTGGGCTGACAGGTCTATTGGCAATTTCAACTTCAATAGTTTATGTAATTTTATGCATCTGAGCAGGGAAGACTATTAATTTAAAAAAAATGATATGGTCAACATTTTAATTGTGTTTCTGAGCAGGCCTGCCTTTTGTTGAAGTTGTCTACATTGTACAGTATTTAGTGTCTCAATGCAAACCAATATCCACAAGGACAATGAATGATTGACCTACACCAACAATCACTACACAGATGCTGCTAACAACCTAACCAGTCGCAGATCTATTAACAAACAATACGATTTTGGAAATGTGAATTTATTTAATATTTTCAATATTATCCTGCAAAGCTCGGTCTGTTTCCTATTGCCCATATAGCTAAAAAAAAACTCTTGTGAAATGATTGTTTGGGGAAGAAGACAGCGCCCTTGGAACTACAGTATCATTGTTCAGATATACTGAAAAACAAGTTAGTCAGGCTGCAAGGCTGTGGCTGTGGAGGTTAATGTTCAGCATTTGGTTAAGAGCGTCTACTGTAAAAGCTAAAGTAAGATATTTAGCAAGACAGAAGATTGTATATTCTGAAATGTCTATCTTTTGAAAACTCTAAAACTTGTAACTGAAGACTGTAAACTTACCATAGCTTGTGTTGCCGATTAAAGCTATTGGAAACGACAAAAAATAGGAACTCCTTTTTAAGTGTTTGACTTTGGGTTATTACCATTTGCTC
This sequence comes from Lesueurigobius sanzi, assembly GCA_900303255.1. Taxonomy (NCBI): domain Eukaryota; kingdom Metazoa; phylum Chordata; class Actinopteri; order Gobiiformes; family Gobiidae; genus Lesueurigobius; species Lesueurigobius sanzi. The sequence continues at coordinate 3,908 of OMNZ01033913.1, read as the reverse complement.
AAACTAGAAATGAAAGTGTGGTGCCATTCATTATAAAGGCTGGGCCCACATCATATGACTCTTTAGGGACAGCCCAGCTCTTTTTTTTTTTACTTGTTACTCAACATAACAGTGATCTTGGTCAAACCAAACAGTAATAACCCTCATATCTCAGGTTTTAGTGATCTAAATAATTTATCTCTGTACATATTTATCACAAATAAATTGTGTTCACATCTTGCATATCAAGTTTTAACATTTTTGTGTGAAAATGATGAGCCAATAAAATAAAATGAAAAAAATCATAAATTTCTATTTTACCAAAATATAACAAAACTAAATCTAAAATTCTCTTTTTGGGCACACCTTCAAGCTTCCATGAAATCTTGCTTATAAAGTACAAGTAACCAGTAGTTGGCCATTGCATTAACAACTTGCACTTTGACCTTAAGTTAAACATATATTTACAACATCATACTAGGTTTATCAGTATCTGCAAAGTTATTTGTTCCCAAAGCTGGTCCCACTTGAACAGACCCAGAGAGAATCCAGAAGACCAACTCACCCTCTGCACACTTTGAGGCATTTGTCTTGCAAGTTGCAGACCTTGAAGAAATAAGATGCAGCTAAACAACATTGTTTGAAAGAAGAAAAAAACAAAAAAAACTGGTGACACTTTAACATTTTATGTGAATATAAAAATATATTCAAAGTTATGCCTTTTTGTAAAATTAAATTATTTGTATTTTAGCAAGTTAGGTGTAATAAAATGTTAAAGAATTTTCTTGCATTTTGAAAATGAAATGAATCCACAAAACTGATTCCAAACAATGGTTTAAATGGAGAGAAACTCAAATAGGCCTACACTAAAGGGGACGCCCCTTTAGTGTAGGCCCAAACTTCAACACATGCTTCTAGAAACTTAACCTTCATTTAAACAACATTTTTCAAAGTACAGCCACTCGCATAAACGTCCCGGGGCTCTGGTGTGTGCAGGAAGAGCTAACTTCTATTATAAAGAGCCCAGGGAGGGACAGGTGAGAAATAAATGAGGGAGCTTTTGCTATCTGTATTTTTAGCAAAAGACAAGCCTACCTTGTGTCTGTGTTTTAATGTTAGCTAACTGAAGCTACAAGCGCTTCCACAGTTTGTTCCAAAAGATATGGGCAAAGGTCGCAGGTGACCTATGGGGGCCACGTCAGGGGTGACATAGGAGACTGCCACTGCTATCTGAAGATATTTCCCAAAACTGTATTAGTAATGTAGATGGCAATATAACTAATAATATATAATTATAAATCATACCATAAAAAGTCTGACAAATTACCTCTCATGTATTTTTAAAGATCAAAGAGCATGAATGTTAAGTTTGATAAAATGGTGGATAGCATTTAGAAGACAATCACCAATAGTAATAAGAACAATACATACTTTTATGATTTCTTCAATGTGATTAAGCTTTTGTGTTTTAGTGTGTGGAATACGACAATGGAACAATTTGCCCTAGGAAATCAAAGAGTGTAAAAATATCAAGCAATTTAAAAGGAAACACAAAGAAATGATACTTGCAATGTATGAAATGCTGAAAGTGCTTCATCTTATGGATTCGAACTAAAAAACAAACAAAAGCCCAAAAAAACAGTAAAGTAATGAACTAATGAAGTATGCAGCCTACAGAGTATTTCATTTTGTTTAAGACTGTTTAAGAAACAGGAGCTGGAAATGTGTTTGTTAATTGTACTGCAGGAAAAGGGGTGGGACTTTAAGTCTTTTTTTACTTCCACCCACTCCTTTTCGAACATGAATATATATTAAGTATGCAGCGACACGTTTTTCTAATATGCCTTAAGCCTAGGCCATTTTTCTTTTGTTTTTGTGGTGTTGCTTTTGTGATGTATCAGTTGTTATGCTGTTATTGTACACATTTGCATGCTCGAAATAAACTATGAACTACTAAGTTCTCAGCTTTTAAAAGTGGCACAGGTGGCTTTAGGTTCCTCTCATATAGGGAATCCTCAGTTACTGAACTATACCAAAATGTCTCCCCAAAAATTCCATTATATTTACCGTTTCACACCAGAAATAATCCAAGCAATCCAAGTTAAGAGAAGTGAAAGGTATCGTTACCATTTTCAAAAACGTCATTTCCTCATTCTCTCCAATGAATTTTTACATGTTCAAGAAAGCATTTCTTTTTATTAATTACCGATTTCAATTATATGAAGACAGTTCGCAGTGACCGGAGTACTAGCTGAAGTAAATACATGTTTTTTGTTTTGTTTTATAAAAAGACTTTGGCATATGCTTGGAAATCACCGACAAGAACACAGAAGAAAAGCCTGAAAATATCACTCCCCATTGCCTAACTTTGCTTAAACAGATGCTTAATTATCCAAAGAGCAATGTTCATGAATCCATCTGACTCTGCGTCCACCTTTGAGAGGGAGTGATTATTCCCAGGGTACCACAATAGTCTGGAAAGAAAAAGCAACCCAACATGACTAAGCTGAAAAAAGAAACTCATACTTGCATGTAAATCAGAGGCGCCGCTTACCGCACTGGGACCTGCTTTGCCTTCAGAGCTCTGTAGTACTCAATGCCTTGCTTATTGGGTACACGCTTGTCCTCTTCACCCAATGTGAGCAACACAGGTGTCTGTACCTGTTAAAAACACCCATAAACTGTTATTTGTGTATACATTTAAACATATGAGAGTTGTGGCACGAAACTACGACGCGCGCACCTTTGGAACATGTTTGATCGGTGATACGCTCAACATTCGTTCCAAAGCCGCGGGATCAGGAAGCCAGTCGGCGCTGTAGTCAAAGCCAGCCTCAACAATGCACCTGTGAAGTTGACACGGAAGAAAAGTAAATCCCACAAGCTACCAACAAGTTTCAGATGACAACTGTGCTCCGTGGGGGGGGGGCGAAGAAACTGTACATTTACCAGTCTGGGATGTCTGTGCTGCCGTACATGGTTGCGAAATTAACGACAGGATTGCGAGCAACACATGCTTTGTAGAACGCAGGATATTGTCCAATCAGGTGACAGGCAAGGAAACCCCCATGAGAGCCACCCGATATGGCCACCTTCTCCACGTCGAAATCACCACCTCGAAGCACAGTCTCAACGGCGAACTGTGAGAGCAAAACACGCGGCAAGTTATAATCAAAGTCACAACTAGGGTGGCCAACTTTAACAAAGAAGAATAAGGGACACTTTCTGCGGTACCACAGACCTTAGTGCCTGTCAACCAACATCGGGAAATAGTGATAATGATGTCATCTATTTATGCGCAAATTAAAAAATACAAATAGTAAATGCACTTTTTTGTCTCTGGGGTTCCCTCTGGGTAATTTTATAGAAATCAGACCTAATTTCCTTTGTTTTGGTGGATTCTACGATGTTTTAAAACACATTCTGGGCTGTATAATATGGGTGAATTTAATGGAATAATTATGCCATAATTACTTCAGTTGCTATTTCATAAACTACAATGCTTAAAATAAGCAGTGACAATCAGATTATTTATTTAATCATTACTTTATTAATTAATACATTTGTATCAATTAGTAGCCTTAAATGGATCTAGATCGGGCTTTCTTTTGTTGTTGTTGTGGCCCCTGTGTCCAAAGGGCACCAACCTGAGCTCCAGGCTGCAATATGATAACTCCGCCCCTGGCAGCGCAGAGCAAAGGCTGACTCTGACACAGAGCTGTTCTAAAACTGGTCAGAACTTTCTTGTTTTAAGCCTAAACACAGAGGGATGTTGTAGATCTAACTCGCGCTGCTTTATCTCCGCGGCCGATCAGCTGTTTTAACATAACATCGTCTTTTGTCACTGGACTTCAGAGGCAGATCTCCGTGAATATTAACCCAATTTTGATCAAATGAAAGGTGTCTTGAAGATTACGAGCTGATGTACA
>OMNZ01033906.1:10299-23871 GCA_900303255.1 Lesueurigobius sanzi | reverse complement strand
GGACTCGAGCAGCAGCGTTCTGGATGTACTGCAGCTGTTTTACAGCTGGTTTAGAGAGGCCAGTGAGCAGGCCGTTACAGTAGTCCAACCTGCTGGAGACAAATGCATGGATCAGTCTCTCTAAGTCTGCTTTAGACACTATACTTTTGATTTTAGCAATGTTTTTCAGATGGTAAAAAGCTGCTGATATTATTGATTTAATGTGGCTGTTTAAGTTCAGGTCTGAGTCCATGATTACCCCTAGATTTCTAACCTGATTTTTAGGTTTTAGGGAGAGAGACTCGAGAGACTGATGACAATTTCTCTTTGCTTCTGTGGGCCAAAGACGATAATTTCAGTTTTGTCTGAGTTTAGCTGGAGAAAGTTATTTTGCATCCACACACTGATCTGTTCCAGGCAGTGACAGAGTGAGTCTACAGGCCCATGTTCACCTGCCGTCAGTGACACGTAGACCTGAGAGTCGTCTGCATAATTGTGGTAAGACAATGGGAACTCGAGGCACCAGAGGTACCTATGTTACGCAATGCTAATCCTAACCCTAATCTTAATCTTAATCCCTAACCTTAGCCCTAACCTAAACGCCTAGGAAAAAACTGCTATGATACATCGAGCTAAGCGCCTGGGGAACATGGGTACCTCTGGCGTCTAGAGGTCCCATTGTTCCCTGATACTTCCGGGGAACATAGGTACTGGGGAACATAGGGCTGACCCCTGAACAAAATACACATGGTAAATGAGGAACTATAATTCAAAACAAAATATTTTAGTAAAAAGTCCTCCAGATAAACACACAAACAAAAATGAGACAGTTTATCAAAGAGATACTGATACAAATAATTGTTAATAAAGCAAGAAAGACCTTCTGTCGACCTGTTTGAGGACATTTAAAACAACACAACACTCATTTGTACACGCCTAGCAGCTTAATGTCTTGGGCTCAATACATAAATATTGATGAAAGCATAAATTTAGCACGCTGTAACACAACACTCGACAATAAAGTGCATCAACTCAAATACGGAGCTTTGGTGAGTTTTACAGGCTCTTTAAACCATTATAGGAATAATAGTGACGTTTGTTACAACCAGCGCCGCATTAAAAACACTAATGCTGAGAACGGAAACTCTGACTGTGATTGTGTTTCATCTTCCATAAAAATTAATCTGACACAAAGTGGGCGGTTTAGAAATCATGCTGGGTTCTTTTTTCCTTTTGAGAGAGAAAACACTAGTCCTGCAAAGCATATCTGCGTGGGTGCCCAGGAAGGACGCGCAGGCATCTAAGCATTTAGGAAGTTTTTACTTTTCAAACAGGGATTATCTTGGACAACAATTTATTTTCATGTCCACCCAAGACACGAGAAATGAGAATGTGAAATTTTAAGAATAATACTGTAGCGCAAATTGCAGACAGTAAGTTAAGACACTACAGATTTGTTATACAGTGAGTAGTGTGATACAGTGGTACTCAGGCAAGTTTAGACTTCATTCCTTTTAGTCAAGGGTTTCATTTACGCTTCAGTAATACATTAATGTTATATTTTTCCCGGTTTAGCCGTGGTTTATCTTCAGTTTAGACATCATTTTGTCCAATTTAGGCCTTGTCCAGATGTACGGAGATATTTTTATAAACTTATATTTCTGTGTGTTTGGGCCCACTGTCCACATCTATGACGTCATTAATTGGATATTTTTATAAACTCTCTTCAAAGTGGAGATTTCCAAAAACATTGTGTAAATGGAGAGGTAGGGGCAGAAAAGCAGCTTATTTATTTCTTGACCCGACATCAGATGCACTAGCTCTGGGTCGGAACGTCAGGTTGAACACCGTGTACACATTTTTGGAGCAGCGACTGTGCCAGTGCTCTACCAGCTCTGTTGGATTCAACAGAAGTTTGAGACACTCAAGGGACCGTGTCTCTCTGGATTTTACACTTGGGAAATATTGGACTTTCCATCAGAAATTCCCCATGGTAGATGTAAGAACTTCTGGCACAAGGAAAGGGGATAAGGGGCGCGTCATCTTAAAGAATAGGTGGTGATTTGGCCATGCTTCTCCCGCATGAAGAGAGGCCAGCACCACAGCGCTCTGATCCCAGCACCAGAGATATTCTCTTTATCTCAAGACAGTGTTTAACTCACAGTGGGCTAAAAAAAACATTTTTTTGTGTGCACGCTGCGAGGCCCATCAACCTGTACGCACTCTCCGCTTTTAAACATTCCCTTGTTGTTGACCTTATGCAGCGGTCTTTAGTCCACGCTGTAGCTACTATTGTTCTATTAGCCCTGTGTCACTGATAGAAGTCACACTTCATAAAGCCATGGGCCGCGACAAATACTTCTTTTGAAATCACTTTATTTACGAGACTAGCAGTGAAACCTCTCTTTGTTAGTTAGCCATCAATTATTTACCATTTCTGCTGCATAAAACCATGTTTATGCTTCTATTTTAACCAATAAATACAGACAGAATACTGGAAAATGCAAATGTGAGATCCAATTTTAGATGAGAGGGAAAAAAACATTTTGAAAACATTCTCTAAATTCATGTAGAAATCTGTATAATTAAGTTCACTAAATGTAATGGAATGGGGCAGCCTTATGTGTAGACTCAATATTTTCTTAATTTCAGTATCAAAGCTTTCATGTTAATGGAGTTCAAATCTCAAAAACATGGGGTGTGTTTGCTTCAAAGCTGAAAAAGCCACAATCTTGATGGGTCCTGTTCCAGTTCAATTAGTATTAGGTGTCCTGCTTAGGCAGATCTGGCCGCGTTGCCGGTGTGTGTTCGTCGAGAGCGGGTCGGCACCACACCAGCGTAACGCTTGCTGCTGCCGCTGGAAACGAGTGCCTGCACAGTGAGGGCAGATCGTGTCTCGTCAGCAGCTGTGCCAGCCTTGGACTGGCCCATCTAGACCGGGATGCACATTAAATATTAACTTAATTGGTCCCGGCAGAACCCCGCTAACATACGGCGGGCATCAGACAGAAATGTCACCGCCTCCCCAGAGCCCCCGCACACTCAGGATCAAAGACAATAACACTGGTTCTAATCTGCTGTAATTGGGAGATAAGAGATGGGACGGCACAGCATACATAAGTGTGGATGTGTCTTTGCTGCTGATGAGCCTGGCAATGCAAGACTGACAGGCAACTCTCTGCATCACTCACCGCTCACATTTTTCATTTGACAGCAAAGCCACAGCACAGGGTAGTCTTTTTTTTTTGCCTGTAATCCAAACCGTGCCAAATATATAAAAAGCTATTTGTTCATTTCTAGGAAGATTCAGAAGTACTCGTTTACTGGAGTAAGCATGACATCAGCACAATCATAACGATGAGTCTTGAGCCACTTGAGTGAGCCACCAAATGCTGCCCTTCACATCACAATTAAGCCTAATGCTTACTAAAGTGAAAGTCTAATCATAAATGGGTCATTTTAAAGATAGTGATTAGTGATTAGGCCAAACCTCTCCTGGGAAGTTTAATCGCCTCTCAAAGTGGTTAATGTACTTGCTAAATGAACTGCTCCTTCCATAATCGCACCAAGAGCAGTGTGAAGTCAAGACTACTAAACAGTGTGGGCCATGTTTTAAATCACTCACTAAAAAGTACAAAGCCCCGGAGATGCCGTGGCTTACCACAGGCCCAGGTTGTATGAGAGACGCAGGCTAATGCACTCAAGGGCGCCGGGGGAGACCAGGGTATGGCGGCACAAGTGCTGGAGTCAACAAGCTCAGATGTCCTTTTCTTGGCTGCGAGTGCGAGAGAAGAGTTTTGTGCAGCAGCAGGCTTATGCATTCAAATAGGACACACAAGGTCACTCGGCAGTCACACTGCAGCAAAACACTCAATATGATATGAGTACGGAAAACAACAGCCTTTCATCAGGTGTACATTAATAACAAGGTTAGAAAATGTCTCCAAAGTTTCAATGAGCTACAAATGTGGAGCCTGGCAAGTTCAGATTTATACGGCTCTGTATTTTTACACAGCATCAGCCTAGTCAGCTCGCGCTTGGTGGCATCTTGACCAAACTCAAAACGGACTGTGCAAAAAGATTTGTTTATTTGCAACATAACTCTTGTAAAGCGAAACTACGATGGTGCACAGAGCAGTTTGCTCCAATCAGTGTTTTACATGACCAAAAACACATGGACAGCAGGTGAGCGTCGTCACAAATCAATCTGTTCAAATATCAACGCCACTAATAACACTGTAACAACAACAACACGTTCCCCGTCGCTGATTGGTTTACTCCTCTTTCCGTTTGCTCGGGTTTGTGTCACCTTAGAAATGTAGTTGATCCAATGACGACACTAGACACAAACGCTGGTACAGCAGTTAGTCTGGATGTTTGGGAAAGTGTTTTTTCATCATGCGGTAACTACAAACATGACATGCATAATTGGATTAGTGCAAACTATTGACAGGCACTAACTTCACTATTATTTACTTTACTATTATTACTACACTGCCCGGCCAAAAAAAAAAGTCGCCACCTGGGCCCAGTATTTCAAAAGTAATGCAAAAATGTATTATATGGAATTACACTAGTACTTCAGAGCATGAAGTATGTGCAATACACAAGGCAAATAGTGTTGAGAGACATAAACTATCCTCACATGGGTAATTAGTCACAATAAAAATATAACTTCCCTCCCTGCCTACTCGGTTTCATCTAAAGCACATACAAGTTAAAACAAAGTAAGTTGTGGATAAATGAAAAGTCTTTTGCTAATCCTGCAGTAGCAGCTTTGTGGTGCACAGTTCTCATGTTTCTTAAACAGAAGTGCACTAATTTCAACTCAAGCCTCCTCTTTTGTTCGTGGCATCCATAAATTGTAGAGGTGCTGCTCCTGTGTACAAGAAGGTTGGCCATTACAGGCACCGAAGTGGACTCGAGAGGGACAGGGCACTTGTAGTCGCGTAGGTGTAGGACAAGAGTTTAAGAGAGAGAAAGGGAGCAGAGGGGATGCTGGGAAAAGATGGGGACAGGCTCTCCTTTTAATTTAGTAATTAAGCATGCAAATGAAATCTTAACAGGCTACTCAGAGGCAGTCCTCGGGGGAGCCAGGCAGGCATTAGTGCTAGATTATACTCTGTCCATGTGGAGCACAAAAATGAAAAGAGGGGTTTGGTGGTGTACGCAGCGGTGGGAAACTTAGTGGCCCGCAGCAGCCGAGCAGAACGGCTCACAGCATGAAGCGGAGAAACGTCTCAATAGACGGGCCCAAACACAACTGTGCGCGCATTATCAAGACTACTGGATGTTGCAGAGGGAAATGTTTGTGGAAAGTCAAAGAGTGGCAATTAAGTAACTTATTCTATACATTTATGTTTAAAAGGTACACTGCGTAACATTTTGAATTATACCGTTGCCAGCTTAACAAAACATGCTTGTAATGACCAGCTAGACACCGGGTAAGCAAAGATTAGATTTGGATGAAGACCTAACCTTTTTAAATCCCATATTTGGCTGCCTTTAGTCAACATCTCCATGAAGGCACCTGTTTATTTTTTTCCAGATATTATTTTACTGTTGGGAAAAAATAAATAAAAATGAACAAACAAACAAACAAACACTTGTATTTTATTATTTGGTAAAATTCTACACGGGGTTAAATCCCAGCAGGAAAAAAGAAAGTCATTCTGGAAAAAACATCAATATATTAGCAATTTGAATATTTTTTTATAGAAGGCATGCAGGTGAGGTCACTGATGTGCAACAACATAGCAGCAGAAAGGATAAGAATAACAATAAGGTTGTCAAAAGAAATAACAAAACACCCGTACATGTTTGAAAATGCATGTGGTTTTTGTATTAATTTAGCAAATTCATATTTCAGTCTTCTAATGTCAATACTTCTCAATTTACTTATGAGGATTTTTTATCCAAAACGACTAGTGAAGTGAATGAAAGGTAAAATATCGGTCCTCACCTTGAACACATCCTGCGTGTCGTCCATGCAGTACACGCGGATGTTGTACTCCAGTGTGGAGCAGTAGGCGTCGGAGAAGAGCACCAGTCTGAGGCGCTTGGCGGCACCCATGTGAAGGGACTCTCCCACCAGGGCGAAGGTGCCCAGCTGCTCCGCGAACAGCCGGCACGTCTCCGCCTCCAGCTGGCAGTAATAGGGCTCTGCCACCGGCTCCTCTCCCATCAGCAAGACGTCCTAACGGGGCGATAGGAGGAGAAGGTTAAGCTCCCTATTTGTGCTGAAAGCAAGGGTGATTTGTTCATTTGCGCTTGCATCTTTGTTAAAGGCCTTACACAATCAGTTCTGCCGGATGAAAAGGAAAGGCCAGAGCTTAAAGACTTTATGGCGAGTTTAAGATCAGGGGAACGGGGAATACTCTGTTCCCGCCCCGTATTCCTCCTACACGACACACAGGGCTTACGACACACTGAGTCAAAGGCCGAGATTCTCCGCAAAGACACACATCCAATGGAACACCATCAATTTAGTTAATAATGCATGAACGAGGTACTCAATCGACATGAAAGGGAAGGCGAATAGATTCCTGGCAAGAATAGATGGATTAAGAAGAAGGAACAGACTGCCTAGCAAAGCAAGGTGTAGCAAAGGGGCGGGGTGTAGCAAAGATTGGATTATTGGATATACGTATATAGTTTAATAATATTATACATGCTAGTGAAAAAGTTCAAATTACCCTTTATTCTTAAATAAAATCTGCATTCAGCAATTCAGACTGCCGTTGTGCCCTTGGGCAAGACACTCAGTGGTGGGAGAAGTACTCAATATTGTTACTTGAGTAAAACAAAATGCAGATACAGGACCAACAATTTACTTAAGTAAAAGTAAACGTATCAGATTAAATTTCTATTTAAGTAAAAGTATAAAAGTATACACTGTAAAATGTACTTCATAAGTCAAAAGTAAAAGTATTTTTTAAGAATTCAATGTGGCATAGTAAACCAGGACCAAATCGGGACTAAACCAGGCCTAAACCAAGACTAAAATAGGTCTAAATCAGGACTAAACCACAGGTCTAAATCAGACCTAAACCAGGTCTAAACTGGGACTAAACCAGGTCTAAACTAGCCTGGCCAGCCATACGCTCCTCCTTTCTCCCCAAAAGAAGAACCGTCTTATCGTTGCACGAATGAGCGACTATCAGACCAATCGTAGAGGCAGATTTGAAATGTGGCGCTAAAATGCGGAAGTCTGAACACTCAAATTGCATATCCTTCTGAACGGACGAGTAAAGTTCTAACTTCTTATTAAAAAAGTTTAGAAGATCGCCTGTTGATTTGGCAGAAGAGGAGAATCTTCAGTGCGCTTCTTGTTAAATTTAATGTTTTTGCACACATTAAGCCGCCATGTTGATCAGACCATGCCTTTCTCTGATTGGTTCATCGATCTGTCAATCACGCCCTTCTGAACTTACAGAGGATGCTGATGCCCAGACTACATGTCTTGTAAAGCGTGCAGTCTAGCTGGCGAGGCAAGGTCTAAACTAGGTCTACAATAGTAGCTTACCACCACCAAGTATGAAGTGAATGAATAATGTCTACAATAATAATGTAGCACTTTGAGAGACACAGGCTTGTAAAGGGCAATGCAAGTGGAAGCCATTATTATTAGACACATCAGCTGCACATTATTTTATGGAAGTCTAAAAATATAACAGCTATGATTGAGAGTGAAGATGTTGTCGTTGGTGTATTGGGTCTGAAGACTTTTCAAAACTAAAAGAGTTTTTATTTTTTTCCAAAACCTCTTGAACTTCTATACTGCTTTATGAGAAAAGATGTAATTAAATATTTGCTGAAAAAGGTCTAAATATACATAATATAATAAAACAATAGTCGACATTCATATCATTTTACAATAAAGTGGCTGTGTTTGTCTTTAGAATAATTTGATGTGCAGAAATTGGATTCAAGGTGACAATGTGTTCTCTCTAAAGTCTCATCATAGCCCTTGACTGACTCTGCTTATTAACCAATCAAGCTGAAATGAAAGGAGCACTGTGGCTGCCAAATGCCCTGAGAGCCCCGTTATAATCGATCCATCCAGACACTGGCTCCATCAATAGAATTAGTATTGGCACGATTCATTTTCGATGCAACCACAATGCACGCAGACTTTTTCAACTTATAATTTATTTCCTCATGGCGTAGGAGGAAGAGAGACGGCTTTGTTATGCTCCAAACCAGACACTCAATAAGCTATTTCTTCTTTTTCACCTGCTTCCTTCAATGTAAGAATTGTTTCTGCTCTGCACTTCTAATCACTGCTCCAGATCTAAATTATGTACTTGTCTATTTGCCTTTGTCCCTGACTCCTGTTTCACCCGTTTCCCCTGAACATCTCGTCCACCTGGCACTTCTTCCTGGAGTGGCCGCGCAGTGAGGCCGATGGGGCTATATTTGGTCGTGCTGATGATTAAAAGAGCTGGTCTAACCTCAGCCTCAGACAGGCCAATCCATCCCGCAGACACCAACCACCGCCACACACGGGGAGTCTGAATAATTTATGCACAATATCGAACATGAAAGAAGACCTACTAACACTCCAAAGCCCAGTAGCACCCTTTCCAATCTCTCTGGATTGTTGAGATGGGTATTTTGCCGCCAACCACAATTGTTTGTGTGTGTGTGCGTCAGCGCCAAAGGTGCTTCCCAACTCAATCTTATTGGAGTTACAGAGCGACGGCTACTGTTGAATTTTATGGTTAGTAAAATGAGGAGGGAACTCTGTAATTGGAAGCAGCGGTCAAAAATGGTCAAGGAGCAGTGTATTTGAGGATCAGTAATTTGCTTAGAATTTTCTGTTTTCAGGAACAGGTTGCCTAGCAACTCTGGAGCTGTCAGATCCACTGCTCCCAGGCTTTTGTTCCAGTCCATTGAGAAACACCTGATGGCCAATATAATTTAAACATTATAAAGTGGACATGAATTGGCCAGAACCTGCTCCATCAAAATCAAGTGCTTTCAAGTGCACTGCAGGGAAAGTTATTACTTTCTCAGAGAAAAGCCAGTACAGACTGACTTTCTGAATTCACTGGATGGAAACAATAAAAAGGATTTGTACTAAACTCTGCGCGGGTCTCACCTCCCAAGCACCATCGTAGTTCTGCTTCTTGAGCCGCACGGCCCAGTTGTCCAGGCATGCATCAGAGCAGTGGTCCATGCTGAGGATCACAGGGCGACTGAGGACCACCCCCGGTGGACCACAGCTTACCACAGGACTGAGCAGGGTCTGGCAGCCAGCCAGTGGCAACCTAAGACACACAATATCATGTTATTCATGTTATTGATGTGCGGCGGTTGATACAGTCACCTGCAACATAATTACAGACTCCCTGCTGGACTAACACAGAGCAAAAGGTGTGCTTACAGAGACTGACTGCAGATCTCCAAACAATTCATTTAACTTAACCAGTGCACATCCTGGTAAATGGCTGCTTATTTATTTACATCTCTCCTTCAAAGTGCCGCCGCAGCTTCTAAAGCCGCTCCTAATGGAACAGTAGTGCATCAAAACAAACAGCCCTAGTAGCATCCAGGGAAGATTGCCAGTTAGACAGTGTTAAACAGACCCACCTTAAATCTTCCCTTCTCTGCACAGTGAGGTAAATCTCATAGATCTTGCCTCTGGGGATGGCCTCGGGAGGGATGAGCAGGCTGATTCCTAATGCAAATATCAACAAAGGCAGAGAAAGTGGGTGAGAGGGAGGGAACAACTCATTTGTTTTCCCAGGAACAATGCTTTTGTCATTACACAGAGAATACTGGCTCTCTCAACAAAACCTGTATGCTTCGAAAAACAAAACAGACACAAATGTATTCTGAAGGTCAGTGGAAGCTCTCCATCAGGTGTGGTAAAGATGCAAATCTCAGTGCCGCCAACTGAGACGAGGCATGCGTCCCCACGGTCAACAATTAGCTGAGACAAAAGCACACGTTGCGTTGCGGTCTAAATGTCCTCCGTCTGCCTCAGAGTAGATAATTGAGACCATTGAACAGACGACTTTGGAAAAAATTGCGTTTTCCTGGGAGAGCATCGGAATGCACCTTGGAGAATAGAAGAGCTATTGACGTGCTTTGAGTGGTGTGATGTTTTCGCCATTTTCATGCCCAAAATCATCCACTTAGAATCCCATTTAGGGCCTAGTACAAACAGTTACAAACCTTAGCAGTGCAGGTAGTGTAAAGTGGGGCATCACACTGCCAACATCTGTCTGTAAAACTGGTCAATATGTAGATTTTTTTTTCTAGCCAATAAATAAAAGGCGGGTGCCTGTGTGTACAGTAGACAACGTGGCACTGAGTTAATCCATGCATAACATATAAACGCAAGAGAAAAAACAGGACATTCTTCACACTGTCACTGTCATGTACTAATCTGGGCAGACGATTCGAGCGAAAACACCATCTTCAGCTAATGTGGAACGGAGGAGCAATCAGGGGATTAATAATGATGGGCTTAAATCTTTTATCAAACTAATCTTTAATTGACCATCTCTGTTCCGCGGCTCTGGCTGCACCACTGACAGAGACCATCAGCTACATATTCAACCAGTCCTAAGTGGACTTAGTGGACTAATTGCAACAATTTCCCCACAGTCTACTCACAGGAATTTGTCGAAACCAAATGCATTTAGCGACACTTGTCATCAATGTTGTACGTTGATTGTAGTCATGGCCAATCAGAGAGCCCCATGTGATTGTGGATTTAGTCACTTTCTCAATTGTGAGATTAATGAAGTTATCTCATGTCATTGTAATGGGTGAACCTGAATGACATTTATCACAACAAAATCAAGCAAATAAATAATGAAGAAAGCACAAACGTCTGTGTGCACTGATGTGATTGGTAACACACCATATAGTGCTTTGAGTGCACATAAAGGTAAAAACTTGCTATATAATTGCAACCATTTGCAATATTTAGGGTGTATTTGCAACTTCAGTCCATGTACAAACTGAGCTTTGAAAAAAACATAATAAAATGGCTCATCTTAATACTGCACTTAGATAATGTTAAATGATTGACAATATGGTCATGTTACACTGATGTCATTCTTTGTAACACCAGAATATATTATTTTAGTTGCTCAAGTGTAATTGTAAGTGTAGTTGAATAAACAAGTATATTAACATCAATAGTGAACAATGAACAATCAATGAACAAATATACAGATATAAAGGCAGTCTACTGTATATTCATAACTTATTTCAATCAATAAAGGATAGAGCCATTAATACAATCATCATAGTTGTAGCATTTCATGTAAAACTAATGTTGATGAAGCTTTTTTATTGTTAAGAAATATTCAAATAATAATACTTTTAAAACATGGCTTGGAGTTTTGTATCTTAGATTTGTCAATATGAAATTTTCCTAATAACACCATCATGTCTGCGAATCTATTTATTAAATTATCTTTACCATATGAACCATCATCATCACAGCTTTACGTCACACTATTGAGAATAACAATTGTTCTAATGTCTCTCACTCACCCGTGTTGGGAATGGTCAATCGTCCTCCCAGAAAATTGAACGTTCCGTACGAGGTGTTGGCGACGTCCCGAGGCAGCGTTTTGAAGTAGGTCTGTGCGGTCAGGCGGCTGACGAACTCTGCCGTGTCCTGGCTCAGCTTGCCGTTGTGCAGCGTGTGCGATCCGTTCGGCAGCGGGTCCAGGAGAGGCCCGTTGGACATGGAGAACTTCCCCGTGTTGTCGTGCCGGGAGCGCAGCGTGCCTTGGTAGCTGGTCGTGGTGGTGGTGAGGTCGGGCTGGATGGTGAGCAAGTGGGAATTTTCTGCATTGTAAAAACAGACAGAGACGGCAAAGTGTGTGAACGTTTGAGTGGCAGCTGAGGAGGTGTTGATCACAGAGACGGACCTCACACACAGTAAAAGCTGTCGCAACACGGGGAAGCTAAATGGAAGAGACACATGCTGGAAAAAACAAACAAAGAAACTCAAAATGCAACCCACAGCTACTCATTTCTCGCCTTCTCCCTCTGCCTCTTTAGCAACAAAATTCAAACTGCATAAGGGTACATAAGCCAAATAATGTAAAGAGCTTTTTCTTTGCATTGAGACACAGGAACAGCAGCCCACTCCTCAGCTCGATCCGGCTATAGCAGTGGTGGCTCTGTATTTCCATTACTGAAGTGTAGAGCTTCAGAGGTTGCACACACATACACTGCACAGTAAACAGTGTGGGCACATTCCCTGACAATACGGTGGTGGCGGTGGAACTCAACGTGTCAGGCAGTCACAGAAAACATCCATCTACAGGAGGGCATTATAAACACATTTAAACACAGCAGAAGGGGAATGGGGACGTAGCAGCCTGCCTTTCCACCAAGGATACAGTATTGTGCAGCTTACACAATAGAAAAGAAACAAAGGGAGCTAAAGTAATACAGGGTACAAAAGGACAGCGTTTGTACTTCATAGAAGGCCTTGTGAAAACTTTGCAGAGTTTCTTTTGTAACGTTTTGAGAAGGTGAGTAAAGAAATGAAGAAAAGAGTCGAATTTGAGTCAAGAAGTGAGTGCCATGTCCTTACATGAGAGATAGACTCAGTGCACCAAGTGTTCTACTAAGACTTTTGCACTGTACTGTTGTGAACCTGTTCACTACTCGGGGTGAAGCGGGGCACTAAAATCATATTTGGTTCGGTTCAGTTTCTTGGAGGGCTCGGTTTGATTAGTTTTTGGTAGAAAAAAAATCTGCCAAGTACACAACAAAACAACTTGTATAAAAAAAATAATAATAAAAGCGACCCATTTGGAAATTGCACTCTACTCAAAGCATACACATTTTGTAACAATGGAATCACAATAACCTGAAAACGTTTGATTTTAGTGATTGTTATGGGCTAAATGCTTGATTTGAATTAATAAGTGATAATGAAGGTATGATTACAACAGACTGCTGTGGCTGTGCCATTCACTGTAATAATCAAGGACATGTTGATTTTATAGCATTCATATCATTTCTGATGACACTGAGCCAAGCTGAACGGCTTTATATGAGCTGCTCCTGTCCAGTGTTCACCTCACGGCTGTGAACAGGAGCCGTGATAAAACTGTGATAAAACTAGTATATGGATAAAGCGCGCTCGTGTTTCATTTATCGAGCTTCAGCCACACATATAGTTCAACGTGACGTACGGCCACATGAACGGGAAGCAATCTACATGCATTTATTTGTCAGATATATGCCGCATATCGCAAAAACAGAGTCCGGTTAGCGGAGTAATGATAGACAAAGAAAAAGGTGGACACGCTCCGAGGGAGCGGCGGCCTGGGGACAACCAGCCACTGCCCCGCTACAGTCTGAATATCTCTGCAGAGGTGCTGCACATCTCGCCCTACACCTAAAGCAGATTTAACCAATCATAAACTGTCACTTTGACTGCGGAGAATTAGTTTTGGAAAAGTTGCAATGACGCACTGATTAAATGGGAGGATGGAGAGAGTCGCTCTTTTCTCGCTCTCTTCACCGCGGCTCCTGGGTCGTGGATGGAGGGTGCCATGGCGGGTACGAGACAATTTTAGAAGGGTTTTGAGGACCCCCCCATAA